>CM050164.1:4778812-4858812 GCA_027410445.1 Discoglossus pictus | reverse complement strand
ACAAGAAGCATGTCTCAAGGTGTCCCGGATCTTATGAAAAGTAAATGTGCTAATGGTACAGATGACCCTTTATACAGTGGATATAAAAAGTCTACACACCCCTGTTAAAATGTCAGGTTTCTGTGCTGTAAAAAAATGAGACAAAGATAAATCATTTCAGAACTTTTCCACCTCTAATGTGACCTATAAAGTGTACAACTCAATTGAAAAACAAACTGAAATCTTTTAGGTGGAGGGAAGAAAAAGAAAAAAGAAAAATAATGTGGTTGCATAAGTCTGCACACCCTCTAATAACTGGGGATGTAGCTGTGTTCAGAATTAAGCCGTCACATTCCAAATCGTGTTAAATAGGAGTCAGCATACACCTGCCATCATTTAAAGTGCCTCTGATTAACCCCAAATAAAGTTCAGCTGCTCTAGTTGGTCTTTCCTGAAATTGTCTTAGTTGCATCCCACAGCAAAAGCAATGGTCCACAGAGAGCTTCCAAAGCATCAGAGGGATCTCATTGTTAAAAGGTATCAGTCAGGAGAAGGGTACAAAAATAATGTCCAAGGCATTAGATATAGCATGGAACACAGTGAAGACAGTCATCATCAAGTGGAGAAAATATGGCACAACAGTGACATTACCGAGAACTGGAGCTCCCTCCAAAATTGACGAAAAGACAAGAAGAAAACTGGTCTGGGAGGCTACCAAGAGGCCTACAGCAACATTAAAGGAGCTGCAAGAATATATGGCAAGTACTGACTGTGTGGTACATGTGACAACAATCTCCCGTATTCTTCATATGTCTGGGCTATGGGGTAGAGTGGCAAGACGAAAGCCTTTTCTTACGAAGAAAAACATCCAAGCCAGGCTACATTTTGCAAAAACACATCTGAATTCTCCCAAAAGCATGTGGGAAAAGATGTTATGGTCTCATGAAACCAAGGTTGAACTTTTTGGCCATAATTCCAAAAGATATGTTTGGCGCAAAAACAACACTGCACATCACCAAAAGAACACCATACCCACAGTGAAGCATGGTGGTTGCAGCATCATGCTTTGGGGCTGTTTTTCTTCAACTGGAACTGGGGCCTTAGTTAAGATAGAGGGAATTATGAACAGTTCCAAATACCAGTCAATATTGGCACAAAACCTTCAGGCTTCTGCTAGAAAGTTGAACATGAAGAGGAACTTCATCTTTCATCATGACAACGACCCAAAGCATACATCAAAATCAACAAAGGAATGGCTCCACCAGAAGAAGATTAAAGTTTGGAATGGCCCAGCAAGAGCCCAGACCTGCATCCGATGGAAAATCTGTGGGGTGATCTGAAAAGGGCTGTGCACAGGAGATGCCCTCGCAATCTGACAGAGCAAAGAAGAGTGGGCAAATCTTGCCAAGTCAAAATGTGCCATGCTGATAGACTCATACCCAAAAAGACTGAGTGTTGTAATAAAATCACAAGGGGCTCCAACAAAGTATTAGTTTAAGGGCGTGCAGACTTATGCAACCATATTATTTTATTTTTATATTTTTTCTTCTTTCTACCTAAAAGATTTCAGTTTGTTATTCAATTGAGTTGAACAGTTTATAGGTCACATTAAAGGTGGAAAAAATTCTGAAATGATTTATCTCTGTCTCATTTTCTTACAGCACAGAAACCTGACATTTTAACAGGGGTGTGTAGACTTTTTATATCCACTGTATTCTGTATTTACAACCCAGGGACATGTTATGTGTTATTATGTCTTCTTACAGTAAGTTCCCAGGATATATATGTATGCACCGCATCATTACTTCCATCTTTATATGGTACCATAATATTACCTGGGAACTCATTGTCACAATGTAACAAACTGTAACATCTTCATCTATCAGTATTTGGGATTTTAGTATAAATATCCCATCATTATCCACTTTGTTACAGGTAAGGATTGTTACACATACCATGTTGGAATTACACTGCTGCGCTGCTGATACCGCGTGCTTTAGTCCCCCCCCCCCCCCCCCCGGGTGTTTATCTGTAACCTGTTCTGTGTAGAATTACATATTATATTTGTCTTTATCACACATTGTCAGAACTATTAATATAAATGATAATGAGTTACTTTCCTTATTATAACATCAATGTGACAGCTCATCGGGTATATAAGGACCATAACTCATACAAGAGGCAGAACATCAGATCAAGACAGATAAGAAGAGATTACAGTGACCTTCACTACTGGTAAGAAACACGTCTTATTTATCAAGTTTTGGTCTAGATCCACAAGTCCAGGCCTAGGGCACCACAAACCCTATATACACCCCGGCTGCGTGCACGTACTTTACTGAGTGGGATATCTATCATATATTTGTGATTAATCTCCTGTAACTTTATCTTTATTTACAGAATAAAATGCATTTCCAGTACCTCATTTCCGTGGTCTTTTTGATAACATCAGGATATATAGAAAGGTAAGAATAATCCGGCTACTAAGTGTGTTGTCCCGTATATCTTGCTGTCTGGCTGCGGCCTTTTGGATAGAAGATGCAGTGATGGCTTCACCTGGGTAGAGAGACTTATAGTGAGCTGAGAAAGTGCCAAGGATCCTATAGCATTAAGATAAGGGACACATTGGGGCCTCGGGCTTCTGGCTCCCACCCTTGTCTTAGAGGGATAAAGATTTGTGAGAATGTAATCCTAGAAGTCTTTCTCTGTGTCTCCCTCTCTCTGTCTCTTTCTCTCTGTCCCTCTCTCTCTCTTGGTCTCTCTTTCTGTCTCCCTGTGTCTCTCTCTATCTCTTTGTGTCTCATCCTCTGTCTCTCTCTGTGTCTCTCTCTCTCTTTCTATCTCTGTCTATCTCTCTCTCTCTCTCTGTCTTTCTCTCTGTCTCTGTCTCTCTGTCTCTGTCTCTCTCTCTGTCTCTCTCTATCTGTCTCTATCTCTCGCTGTCTCTCTGTGTCTCTCATTGTCTCTCTCTGTGTGTCTCTCTCTCTCTGTCTCTCTCTCTCTTTCTCTATGTCTCCCTCTCTCTGTCTCTCTCTCTGTTGCTCTCTCCCTCTCTATTTCCCTCTCTTTCTCTGTGTCTCCCTCTCTCTGTGTCTCTCTTGGTCTCTCTCTCTCTCTGTCTCTTTCTCTCTGTCCCTCTCTCTGTGTGTCTCTCTTTCTGTCTCTCTGTGTCTCTCTCTAACTCTTTGTGTCTCATTCTCTGTCTCTCTCTGTGTCTCTCTCCCTCTTTGTCTATCTCTGTCTCTCTCTCTCTGTGTGTTTCTCTCTCTGTGTCTCTGTCTCTCTCTCTGTGTCTCTGTCTCTGTCTATCTCTGTCTCTCTCTGTATGTCTCTGTCTCTCTCTCTGTGTCTCTGAAAGAAAGAGAGAGGAAAGTAAACATGTGTAAGAGTTTGAACTAATGTTAGAAATAATTTTATGTCATCAAATATAATAACAAACATATAGTAGAAATATTAATAAAAGACATTGGCTCCTGGGAAGATGCAGCTTTCAAGGTCTCCTACATACCTGATGGTGTGTATGAAACTCCCAGAATTCAGAGTAACCAGTGGATCCTTCTGAGACCAGGATGCAGGTAAAATTTGAGGCTAAAAAAAAAAAAAAAAAAAAATACGGTACGAGGGACCAATAGAACAGGGAGGGAGAGAAAGAGAGAGAGAGAGACTGTCTCTCTCTCTCGGTCCCTCTCTCTGTCTCTCTGTCTCTCTCTCTGTCTCTCTCTCTGTGTCTTTGTCTCTTTCTTTCTGTGTATTTGTCATTCTCTCTGTGTCTCTCTCTTTGTCTGTGTCTCTCTCTTTGTCTGTGTCTCTCTCTCTGTCTCTCTCTCCCTCTCTCTGTCTCTCTCTCTTTGTTTCTCTATATATATATATATATATTTGTGTGTATAGACTTTGGATTACAAGCGCCCTCTAAAGTTGTACATCTGATTGCTAGCTGGTGGTCTCTTGTCTCCCTCTCAGTGAAGCAGCCAGTCTACAAACTCTCAGTGAAAGAGCTTCCACGGAGGAACCAACTGAAGATCATGGAGAGATGAGGAGACTGAATACTGCGCTGAGTGGTCTAGACTTGGGTCTCCCAGCTTTGGTTCAAGGGACAGCTGGAGCCGTCCTGGGGACGCTGGGAAATCTTCCTGTACCGCTAAATATTTTGTAAGAGGGAAGTGTTAAAGCAAAATCTTCGCTTTCTTAAACATCTTCTATAATTTGATTTGGTGCGCAGTAACGTTGCTATTTAGGGTGGGCACATACGCTGGACAGTCAGGGTCAAAGGGTAACATTATTATGATCTGAGATTGTTGCAATTATGAAAATTATCATTATCATCAGTACTAAGATGATTATTAGATGAGCTCATCAATTTACCTTCTTTCTTATCAATGGGTAATTAATCTGTCTATAAATAGTAATCCCAACAAAGCTTTCTATCCTTTCTCTGTATGATCTGCTTTGGGATTGACAGGAAATAAAACCATTTGCATCCATGATGTGTTTGTATTTTTATAAAATTAACAATTTACTGCAAAACCCAAAATCACACGTCTTAGATGTAAGTAGGAAATAAACATAATGGGAGATTTAAAATATACTACAAGACTTAAATCCTTAGACAACAAGTCACCTTGATCTCATGTCCTCGGGATTGTCCTCCTACTACAGCCAAGTCCCACAACCTGCCCCTGGACCATGAGATGTAAATCACAGGACAATGTGGAGCGAGAGCAAGTCATATTAATATGGAAAGAGGAAAACATGAAGAGGACAATCAAATAATGATAATGTCGGCTGGTTTAATACAAGATATGCTTTTTTATAAATTAATTAATAGGAAAACCCAAATACAAACCTCCAGCAGTGACATAAAAGCAACCTGCAGCTGGGGCTTCTGGGACATTGCTTAATCTTGTTGTTGTCACAGTTTCTCATGTAGATTGGATATTACCTAGAGCTACATAAACCTCTCTAACCCCATCACTCCAATCCTCTCCTCGCCTTCAGACACACTCCATCACCACCTCCTATTCACTCCACCCTCTGTTTATAGGCCCACTCACTTCCACCAAATCTCCCCCATGGCCCCCACGTGTCACAGTCTTCTCAATACCCACAGTACCATACTGTCGGACACAAAACAGGGGTCAGACACAAAACAGACAATGGGCCCAGACATATGTACACACAGATATATATAAACTTAAAGTGACATGGAAGGTTCTAGAATTATAACAATACATTTCCAATTGGTTTCTCCCCTCTGCAGCCCTTGAAGACAGTTAATGTCTAAGTACAGGGTGTGCAGTTTCGTATAGTAACCAATCAGTGGCACATTCTACAACATTCTGCTTGAGAGAGGTCACTTACTGGCTAATTTGACACTGCACTTCACCATCTGTGTATTCATGAGCTGCATGACAAACAGAAAGGCACTTCTCCTGATCACATTGCAATGTCTGCTGATAGCTCAAGAAAGTTATCCAATGAAATTTTGCAATAAAAAGGTTCATAACTAAACATGTAGTGAAGGTGTTTGGAGATGGTGGGTGCACAGATTTGGCTCTGTACTGAAGGATGACGTCTCCATTTGATTCTCTAACAATCTGAATCGTTTTCTTATTTACAAAGAAGTACAAAAATGTATATTTAATTTTTTTTTTTTTTTTTAAGAATGTACTGTTAAACCATCTCAAACTTTGTAATTATCATGTATCTAAAAATAATATAACAATCCATGAAATTTCTCAGAATACATATTGTGAACCATTACATGAAGGTTTCTAATATGCAACTTATATTGCAAATAGTGATGTCCCGAACAGTTCGTCGGTGAACTATTCGCGGCGATTTTTGCATGTTCGCGTTCGCATCGTATGGTGAACACATGCGCTTTTCGGTCCGCCCCCTATTCTTTATCATTGAGGAAACTTTGACCCTGCACCTTACAGTCAGCAGACACATTCCAGCCAATCAGCAGCATACACTCCCTTCCAGGGACTTCCATCTGAAGGACAGCCTCCATTTTAGAATCATTCTGAAGCAACATTCGTTGAGAGAGGACATATATTCTACCTGCTGCTGATTTAATTGGGAAATAGATAGCCAGGCTGTGTATTTAGCTACCACTACACACCTGAAGGACTCATTTGATATCTGCTGCAAGGACAGCAACCCAAAAAGCCCTTTTTAGGGCTAGAACATCATTTATTTTATTTTTTATTATTTTTTTCTGTGTAATAAAATTGCATATGCCTGCCTGCTAGCGTGTGTGTGAGGCCTATTGCATCTACTCTGCCAACTTTTGCCAGTGCACAGTGACACTCATATCTAGTGCAACCGTAGTGTACAGTGAAATAAAAGAACCCTTTTTTTCTGTAATCGATTGAATATCAGTTGCCTGCCTGCAGGCGTGTGTGTGAGGCCTATTGCATCTACTCTGCCAACTTTTGCCAGTGCACAGTGACACTCATATCTAGTGCAACCGTAGTGTACAGTGACATAAAACAACCCTTTTTTGACTGTAATCGATTGAATATCAGTTGCCTGCCTACAGGCGTGTGTGTGAAGCCTATTGTATCTACTCTGCCAACTTTTGCCAGTGCACAGTGACACTCATATCTAGTGCAACCGTAGTGTACAGTGAAATAAAAGAACCCTTTTTTGACTGTAATCGATGCCTACAGGCATGTGTGTGAGGCCTATTGCATCTACTCTGACAACTTTTGCCAGTGCACAGTGACACTCATATCTAGTGCAACCAAAGTGTACAGTGAAATAAAAGAACCCTTTTGTGACTCTAATCGATTGAATATCAGTTGCCTGCCTATAGGCGTGTGTGTGAAGCCTATTGCATCTACTCTGCCAACTTTTGCCAGTGAAAGGTGACACTCATATCTAGTGCAACCGTAATGTACAGTGAAATAAAAGAACCCTTTTTTGACTGTAATCGATGCCTACTGATGTGTGTGTGAGGCCTATTGCATCTACTCTGCCAACTTTTGCCAGTGCACAGTGACACTCATAACTAGTGCAACCATAGTGTACAGTGAAATAAAAGAACCCTTTTTTGACTGTAATCGATTGAATATCAGTTGCCTGCCTACAGGCGTGTGTGTGAGGCCTATTGCATCTACTCTGCCAACTTTTGCCAGTGCACAGTGACACTCATATCTAGTGCAACCGTAGTGTACAGTGACATAAAACAACACTTTTTTGACTGTAATCGATTGCATATCAGTTGCCTGCCTGCAGGCGTGTGTTTGAAGCCTATTGCATCTACTCTGCCAACTTTTGCCAGTGCACAGTGACACTCATATCTAGTGCAACCGTAGTGTACAGTGAAATAAAAGAACCCTTTTTTGACTGTAATCGATGCCTACAGATGTGTGTGTGAGGCCTATTGCATCTACTCTGCCGACTTTTGCCAGTGCACAGTGACACTCATACCTAGTGCAACCGTAGTGTACAGTGAAATAAAATAACCCTTTTTTGACTGTAATCGATTGAATATCAGTTGCCTGCCTACAGGCGTGTGTGTGAGGCCTATTGCATCTACTCTGCCAACTTTTGCCAGTGAACAGTGACACTCATATCTAGTGCAACCGTAGTGTACAGTGACATAAAACAACACTTTTTTTACTGTAATCGATTGAATATCCGTTGCCTACCTATAGGCGTGTGTGTGAAGCCTATTGCATCTACTCTGCCAACTTTTACCAGTGAAAAGTGACACTCATATCTAGTGCAACCGTAATGTACAGTGAAATAAAAGAACGCTTTTTTGACTGTAATCGATGCCTACAGATGTGTGTGTGAGGCCTATTGCATCTACTCTGCCAACTTTTGCCAGTGCACAGTGACACTCATACCTAGTGCAACCATAGTGTACAGTGAAATAAAAGAACCCTTTTTTGACTGTAATCGATTGAATATCAGTTGCTTGCCTACAGGCGTGTGTGAGGCCTATTGCATCTACTCTGCCAACTTTTGCCAGTGCACAGTGACACTCATATCTAGTGCAACCGTAGTGTATAGTGACATAAAACAACACTTTTTTGACTTTAATCGATTGAATATCAGTTGCCTGCCTGCAGGCGTGTGTTTGAAGCCTATTGCATCTACTCTGCCAACTTTTGCCAGTGCACAGTGACACTCATATCTAGTGCAACCGTAGTGTACAGTGAAATAAAAGAACCCTTTTTTGACTGTAATCGATGCCTACAGATGTGTGTGTGAGTCCTATTGCATCTACTCTGCCGACTTTTGCCAGTGCACAGTGACACTCATACCTAGTGCAACCGTAGTGTACAGTGAAATAAAAGAACCCTTTTTTGACTGTAATCGATTGAATATCAGTTGCCTGCCTACAGGCGTGTGGGAGGCCTATTGCATCTACACTGCCAACTTTTGCCAGTGCACAGTGACACTCATATCTAGTGCAACCGTAGTGTACAGTGAAATAAAAGAACCCTTTTTTGACTGTAATCGATTGAATATCAGTTGCCTGCCTACAGGCGTGTGTGTGAGGCCTATTGCATCTACTTTGCCAACTTTTGCCTGTGCACAGTGACACTCATATCTAGTGCAACCGTAGTGTACAGTGAAATAAAAGAACCCTTTTTTGACTGTAATCGATTGAATATCAGTTGCCTGCCTACAGGCGTGTGTGTGAGGCCTATTGCATCTACTCTGCCAACTTTTGCCAGTGCACAGTGACACTCATATCTAGTTCAACCGTAGTGTACAGTGACATAAAACAACACTTTTTTTACTGTAATCGATTGAATATCAGTTGCCTGTCTATAGGCGTGTGTGTGAAGCCTATTGCATCTACTCTGCCAACTTTTGCCAGTGCACAGTGACACTCATATCTAGTGCAACCATAATGTACAGTGAAATAAAAGAACCCTTTTTTGACTGTAATCAATTGAATATCAGTTGCCTGCCTACAGGCGTGTGTGTGTGAGGCCTATTGCATCTACTCTGCGAACTTTTGCCAGTGCACAGTGACACTCATATCTAGTGCAACCGTAGTGTACAGTGACATAAAACAACACTTTTTTTACTGTAATCGATTGAATATCAGTTGCCTGCCTACAGGCGTGTGTGTGAAGCCTATTGCATCTACTCTGCCAACTTTTGCCAGTGCACAGTGACACTCATATCTGGTGCAACCGTAGTGTACAGTGAAATAAAAGAACCCTTTTTAGACTGTAATCGATTGAATATCAGTTGTCTGCCTACAGGCGTGTGTGTGAGGCCTTCAGTGCCTACTCTGCCAACTTTTGCCAGTGCACAGTGACACTCATATCTCGTGTCACAATAGCTTGCACGCATAGTACCACTAATCGTAAAAAAAATGACAGGTAGAGGCAGGCCACCCCCAGGGGCCGTCGTGGTCGTGGTGCTGTGATTCCCTTTGGCCCTAGAATAATGCCCAGTTTTCAGAGGCAAAGTACCCTGAACTTGAAAAGTTCTGAGGACATGGTTGACTGGCTAACACAGGACACCCAATCTTCTACAGCTTCTGCTCGGAACCTAGAAGCACCATCCTCCTCCAGCTTAGCTTCGGGCATCTCTCCAGTTACCACTCACCCGCCTACCGCCACCACCAACACTAGTACCACAGCCGCTTCACATGATCCGTCAGCAGAGTTATTTACACATCCGTTGGAAGAAATGAGTGATGCGAAAAAAATTATTGCCAGAGGATGTAGATAACAGGGATATGTCCCAGTCAGGCAGCATTACACACATGGACGTACGGTCTGATGATGATGATGATTTTGTACCCGGTGCTGCTTCCTTTGTTGAGTGTCAGATACAAGTGATGCGGTTGATGATGACGATGCGTCCGTGGATGTCATGTGGGTGCCCGCTATAAGACAAGAAGAACAGGAGGAAAGTTCAGATTGGGAAACAGAGAGGAGGAGGAGACGAGTTGAAATCAGCGGGAGGTCATCGAAAGTAGCTAGTGGCACAGTCAGACAGCATGCATCGGCACCCGGGGTCAGCCAGACAGCACGACAGTCAACGCATGCTGTTGCCACCACCAGAATGCTGTCATTGCAGAGCTCAGCAGTGTGGCAATTTTTTCGTGTGTCTGCCTCTGACAACAGCGATGCCATTTGCAACCTGTGCCAAAACAAACTGAGTCGTGGGAAGTACAACACCCACCTAGGTACAACTTCTTTGCAAAGGCACATGATGTCACATCACAAACGGCTATGGGATCAACACATGAGCACAAGCAGCACACAAAGTCAAAGCCGCCATCCTCCTCCTGGTCCAGCATCTTCATCCACATCAACCACTGCTGCCCTGCTTGCCCCCTCTCAACCATCCGCCACTCCGTGTCTCGCCCTGAGCAGTCCCTGCTCATCTGCCCACAGTCAGGTGTCTGTCAAGGACATGTTTGAGCGTAAGAAGCCAATGTCACAAAGTCACCCCCTTGCCCGGCAACTGACAGCTGGCTTGTCTGAACTCTTAGCCCGCCAGCTTTTACCATACAAGCTGGTGGAGTCTGAGGCGTTCAAAAAATTTGTAACTATTGGGACACCACAGTGGAAGGTAACCGGCCGAAATTTCTTTGCACAAAAGGCAATCCCCAACCTGTACTCGATTGTGCAAAAGGAAGTAATGGCATCTCTGGCACACAGTGTTGGGGCAAGGGTCCATCTGACCACGGATACCTGGTCTGCAAAGCATGGTCAGGGCAGGTATATCACCTACACTGCGCATTGGGTAAACCTGGTGACGGCTGCCAAGCATGGAATACGTGGCTCTGTAGAGGAGTTGGTGACACCGCCACGACTTACAGTCAGGCCTGCTGCCACCTCCTCTACTGCTCCTACTTCATCCTCTTCCATAACTTCCTCGGCTGAGTCCTCTTCTGCTGCTGCTATGTCTTGCTCCACATCAACGGCACCCCCCAGCTCCACAGGTACTATTCCACAACCCGGATGCGGCAGTGTCACGCCGTCTTGGGGTTGACTTCCCTGAAAGCAGAGAGTCACACCGGACCAGCACTCCTGTCCACCCTGAACGCACAGGTGGCTCAGTGGCTGACTCGCACCAACTGGAGATTGGCAAAGTGGTTTGTGACAACGGAAGAAATTTGTTGGCGGCATTGAATTTGGGCAAGCTGACACATGTGCCGTGCATGGCACATGTGTGTAATCTGATTGTACAACGCTTTGTGCATAAGGACCCAGGCTTACAGGACATCCTGAAGCAGGCCAGGAAGGTGTGTGCCCATTTCAGGCGTTCCTACACGGCCATGGCGCACTTTACAGATATCCAGCGTCGAAACAACATGCCAGCGCGGCGCTTGATTTTAGACAGCCCAACACGTTGGAATTCAACACTCCTAATGTTCGACCGCCTGCTCCAACAATAAACGAATATTTGTATGACCGGGGTGCTAGGACAGCCTCTGCGGAGCTGGGGATTTTTTTGCCACGTTACTGGACACTCATGCGCAATGCCTGTAGGCTTATGCGTCCTTTTGAGGAGGTGACAAAACTGGTCAGTGGCATCCAGGGCACCATCAGCGACATCATACCATTTGTTTTCTTCCTGGAGCGTTCCGTGCGATGAGTGCTGGATCAGGCCCTAGATGAGAGTAAAGAGGAAGAGGAAGAGTTGTGGTCACCATCACCACCAGAAACAGCCTTATCAGCATTGCTTGCTGGACCTGCGGCAACGCTGGATGAGGATTGTGAGGAAGAGGAGTCAGAGGAGGAATGTGGCTTTGAGGAGGAGGAGGAAGACCAACCTATCTGGTACCCGTGGTGTTGGACGTGGCTGGGGGGAAGAACATACCTTCAGTGAGATCACTGAGGACGAGGAACGGGACATGACTAGCTCGGCATCCAACCTTGTGCAAATGGGGTCTTTCATGCTGTCGTGCCTGTTGAGGGACACTCGTATAAAAAGGATGAAGGAGAACGACCTATACTGGGTGTCCACGCTACTAAATGTTACCGAATTACCACAAGTCGGAAAGGATGCAGCACTTCCAAAATAAATGAAAAAGTATGCTTTACTCAGCGTTTAAGGGTGATGTCACAGCACAACGGCAATCTAACAGTGGAAGAGGTGAACATAATCCTCCTCCTCCCACGACCACGCCGGCAAGGAGAGGACGCTTTACAGATGTGTTGTTGATGGAGGACATGCAGAGCTTTTTAAGTCCTATGCATCGCCACAGCCCTTTGGGGTCCACCCTCAGAGAACGACTCGACCGTCAGGTAACAGACTACCTCGCCATAACTACAGATATAGACACTATGAGGAGCGATGAACCCCTTGACTACTGGGTGTGCACGCTTGCCCTGTGGCCTGAGCTATCCCAATTTGCCATAGAACTTCTGTCCTGCCCCGCTTCAAGTGTCCTGTCAGAAAGGACCTTCAGTGCAGCAGGAGGTTTTATCACTGATAAGAGAAGTCGCCTAGGTCAAAAAAGTCTAGATTACCTCACCTTTATTAAGATGAATGAGGGATGGATCCCGAAGGGACTGACAGTGGGCGATACATTCGATTAAAAAAGGCCTGATAGATGAGCTGCCTTGTGCTAATAATGGTCCACACGCTGCTGTATTTTATCCCTGAATGCCGGATGACTTGCGTGACTTATCCGCCACCAACTAGGGTTCAAGACGCAATGTTTTAGGGCACTTTCTGCCTGGCAAACTAACATCAATTTTTCTGGTCGCTGCAACAATACCTAATTTTTGCATTTAAATTATTTTATTTTAGAAGGCGTACAGCATGTAATGAAAAATAAAGCATTTTTGAACAGTCTTGCATAACAGTTGTGCAAAAATACATATTTACAATACAGACATTTTGTGAAAGTTAGCTGGCTAGTCCTTATTTTTACTTTTTAGGTTAATAATTTTTCTTATTTTTTACTGTGATTGCAATTTAAGAGATACCTAAAACATGGTAAAACAGACATTAGTAAAGAGTATATCTGCAGGAAATACCAAAGTCCTATTAGCTATCATCCCTCCAGCAGTATTAGCTTACTATTTACAATATCAAACCTGGGCAATCACCCTTGGGTTACCCTAGGGCAGGCTTCAGTAAGCGACCTCTCCTTTCCTGGGATGATTTTGCCGACGGTTGCTTCTGAAGGGTCTCCAGGGCTCCCCCACTCCGGTCCTTCCCCCAGTGTCACTTCAACCAGTAACAAATGTTTTATATTTGTAAGGCAACCCAATGATCCCCCTTGATAGAGGTTTATCTTTACAAATTTTGGAGAACCAATTTAAGACCGGTGTCCCCTGTTTCTGTGTCAGGGAGTGTGTGAAATGCCTCATACAGTAATTGTAATGTTCTGACAGCGGTAGCTCATGCTTGTCCCTCAGTTCCTCATAGGTGAACATCTGGCCCTTTACTAACCAGTCTCCCAGTCTATCTAGTTTCCTTGACCTCCACCAGTGTTGTTAAGTTGTACTCATGTGTTTCGGGGCCTGAGGGTGGTCAAGAATTGGGGTCATTTGGGTGGATCCAGGGAACAAACCCGTGTGTTTCTTGGCCCATTTCCAGTATGATAGTGAGTGTCTGATTAGGGGGTTTGGCGAGTTTTTAAGGCTCTGAGGCAATTCTGATAGCCAAGCCACCTTGTCCCAGGTTAAGGGCCTTAAAGTGTGGTTCTCTAAATACACACAGGCCGGTTGATGACATATAGAATGTGCTATTGGGAGGAAAGATAGGTGACGGAACAGGTATTAAACTGATAGGAATGAATAGTATAACTTAATACATCACTCCTATCTGGTGGCACCTTAGATTGTACGCGCAGTGCCCCAAATTTGAAGTGGGAGGACCGACCAAGCATCTTTTTCCATCTCCCTTTTCCAAAAATCCATGCCATATACACATCCCCTGATAGGTGACGTAACAGGTATTAAACTGATAGAAAGGAATAGTACAACTTAATACACCACTCCTATCTGGTGGCACCTTAGATTTCCCCTGCAGTGCCCCAAATTCGTAGTAGGAGGTCCGACCAAGCATCTTTTTCCATCTCCCTGTTCCAAAAATCCATGCCATATACACGTCCACTGATAGGTGACGTAACAGGTATTAAACTGATAGGAATGAATAGTACAACTTAATACACCACTCCTATCTGGTGGCACCTTAGATTGCACCCGCAGTGCCCCAAATTCGAAGTGGGAGGACCGACCAAGCATCTTTTTCCATCTCCCTGTTCCAAAAATCCATGCCATATACACTTCCCCTAATATTGGACGTAACAGGGATTAAACCGATAGGAATAGTACTACTTAACAGTACACACCTTATAATAACGCAGACAGAGACAGCGCAGAGAGAGGTGTCTGAAGAAGAGGAGTCAGAGGAGGAAGGTGGAAGACCAAACACAGCAGGCGTCCCGGGGTGCTTTTTGTCACCTTTCGGGGACCCTTGGTGGCTGAGTGGAGGAAGAGACCTTCAATGACATCAGTGAGGACAAGGAACGGGACATGGCTAGCTTGGTATCCAACCTTGTGCAAATGGGGAGTTTACGGTTGTGCAAAGGGACTGTTTGCGGTTGTTTGCGGTGCATTAAACGGGGATATTGGTCTGTTACTGTGAAGCGGGTGTAACCCTTACACTACCTGATCGATACAACATCATACCTGATGTTTTAAAGCATGTTAATCCAAACAATTTAGGAATGTTAGGTGATTTATGCCCTTTATGGCTTAAAACCAGACTCTGCATCAACTATGTAATTTTCCGTGGGAGTTTTGCCATGGATCCCCCTCCGGCATGCCACAGTGCAGGTGTTAGTCCCCTTGAAACAACTTTCCCATTACTATTGTAGCCAGAAAGAGTCCCTGTGGGTTTTGAAATTCGCCTGCCCATTGAAGTCTTAGGCGGTTCGCCGATGTTCGTCCGTTCGCGAACATTTGATGTTCGCGACATCACTAGTTGTAAACAGTGGGTAACATTTTTTTTTTTTAACAATACTAACATGAAATCGTTGAACTTTTTATAAATGAGTCTCTTCAACCATGACAGAATGCTTATTAACATACAACTTATATTTAAACTCCTGGTAAAGCACATAGGTATTGAATCCAGAGGAAGGCAAACAGTAAAAAACCCCATTGCAACTTAGACAATTGTCTCAAAAGGGGAACACAAATGAATTCTTTCCTGACCCCATTAAATGGCAATCAAATTACTCCCTGGATGAATACTTTCTATTTTATTATACATTGAATTTTGTTAACAAATGTTTCAACTGCAAATGGCATAAATCTTTTTTAACATTCAATAAATGAATTTTTCAATCATTTTAACATACAATGATAACAATGCAAACATTAACATAAGATAATAACATTCAACCTTAATTTATTCTAAACTACAGTGATCTTGAATATTGAATCCAGAGGAAGGCAAATATCAAAAAATGTAATTTCAACTTTGTAAATTTGTTGAAAGTGTTGTCCAAAAATAATTCCTTTCTGACTCCATTAACTGGCAATCGGATTAGTCCCTGGATCAATAATCTATATATCATGCAACATTTAAATTTTTCCACAAATGATGATGCTGCTACTAACATTAAACCTTAATTACAAAGAATGCATCAACTTATCAGTCCTTTTCAAACAGAATTTTAAGTTTACAAACCTGAAGGAAACATATTAAATTCTCAACAGTAAAGGTAATGAAGTGCAAGGTAACTGTTTTGTGGGGCCAATCATGTCGTGCACAATTAATCTGGTCCCATTACAAAGTCCTTTTTTTGCATTCATATTTATCAATAGCATGACAATTGCCCCTTTTTTTCAATTGCAATACATGTGGTGGCATTCCAGATGTGGTTAAAGAATTAATAAATTTGATACTAAAATTCAATTCACTATCTTTATCATCAGCCAGAACTGAATCTGCACTGTAATAATTATTTTGTGTTGCTTTGATGAATTTTAAAATGTTGTTATTTAGATTCAAAGCATCTATATTTTTTGATGTTAATATCACTTTGTTTGCAATGTCGTTATTCAGAGTGTTTAGATAGATTGCTGATATGATATTGTTGATGAAATTTCAATGGCATCATTGGGTAAATCATGTATTTGTGGATGTTTTCCTTCTCCAATTTGAATGAGCCAATCATTGAATTCATTTTGGCCTTCAGATCTCATATGTAATTCTAATTTGAGGTGTGTAAATATTTTCCAAAGTTTACTTGTCTTGATACATGTTTCAAGGATATCAGTTATATCACCTTTCCACCAAATGGCTAATTATTATCCATCACTTCTTTTAAGAATCTATCAATACATTGCAAAGCATGACATGACATCATTGTTGCCTCGTCTATGATAATTAATTTACTTTTTTTTTTATGTTTGCCTGTAAAGAATTCAGTCGAATATCTGACACTGATGTTTCTAAAATGGGAACTGGCAGTTTACATCCACTATGCACAGTTCTACCACCTTCTGACAAAAGTGCTGCAATTCCAGTTGTTGCAAATGGCATTGCTATCTGACCCTGTACTCGATTGTAACTCATCAATTAATTGTACAGATAAGTTTTTCCTGATCCACCAGGGCCGTCTAGATAGAAATAATGGTCTTTGACCATTTTATCATCTGTAGCATTTGTGATGGCATTAAATTCTTGTAATTGGAAAGTATTTAAATTTGCCAGTTTTTCTTCTGTTTTTTGTTTTTGTAGCTCAGTGTCATAATCATCAAAGTTGATGTCATCTATAAGTCCTGGATAAGGCAAATTAAAACTTGCACAATTTAATCCATGAGCAAGAAATATTTCTTGAATTTTCATTAAAGTGTTTAACTGTGCTATTGGCTCACTGTAACATTTCAAGAAGCCTTCAAACATATTTAATTTAAATGTTTCCCACAAAGTAAAAGCATAAGGCACATTGCAAAATATGCAAATGAACGCAAATTGTTCTCTCATTTGCTTTCACATTTGACACAGTGCTGCTTCTTCCAGACACCTCTCCCATTCTGTATCATCAGCTATGAAGTTTTGATGTCTTGCAGCTAATAGGAAAGTCTCATAAACTATGTTATTCACTGTGCATAAATGTTCAAAACTTTGTGCACCGGGAACATGTAAAAGAAGTAATCTTAAACTGAAACGTTCAATGTCTCTTGGACTGACGGTATACATTTGTGGTATAATTTTATGCGTATCTCTTTTTAGTTGTCGCCATAGACCATTTACAAATACATAGTGATATGGAATCTCAATGTATAAAAACAGTTTGGCCTGCGTGTCCTGGCAGTTTTATTTAAAACATGCAGTAAGTGTTGTATCTCTGTGTTTACTTTGAGATAAGGCAGTTCTTTCATTGCCTGCAGTAAAGCAAACAAACTGACTTTGTGGTAAATATACAGCTAATCAATACACAGCATGTGACTGATCATGCATCTCAAATTTCAGAAGCCGCCACATTGCTTCGGGAGCACTGATATAGCGAGCATCTATATAATTAGAATGTTTGTCATGTAAAATTGGATTTTCCTTTTCGTTTTCTGCAGCTTGCACAACAACAGTTGCTGTATCATATATTTTGTATATATATGTATACACATATTTGATGGATTTAATAGAAGTGCAAGCTTCAACATGTATGTGTGCATTGTACTTCATGAGCAAATGTGGATTGTATGGAACGACAAATCTATTATCAACCTATTGTCCACGGATAATAGCTGTTAGTCCTTGTCTTCTTTTATAAAAATGGTATCCATTACAATTAGCATAAGTTTGCATTTGAAATTGTTTTGGAAATTGTTTTGCACATTTTTTATTTTCCTTACATGGTGAATTTGGATACATATCTCCAAATAGCCCATGAATCATTCTGTGTCACAATCTCAAATAGTTTTGAATATTTTTCTGGATCTGGCAATTCAGCAGTAATGACTGAATCCACTCTCTCTGCAGTATTCAACTTATCTTTTTCCAGCAGGATTAAAAGTATGTGAGCATGTGGCAGTCCTCTTTTTTGATTTTGGGCCAATAGCCATGGCATCATTATATCTTTCTCGCATATTGTGAGGAGATCCTTGGAAAGTGGGTGGCAAAATGATTGCTCTACCAGCTGGAATGTTTCTGTTGGTAGCCAATGCAGTGACATAATCCATCAATCCACAATACTGTTCTACTCAAAGCTTATTTTGTTGAAATGTTATGAAATTTAGATTATTCGCTTCGACTTGTTGATGGGAATCAATAATTCATTGTTGTGTGAGTTTGCCCCCAAATTATACCGTCTTTGATCAGTGTTAAAATCTCTGTTTAACACCATATTTACTCTTGGCGTTGTCAATTGATGTCTTTGAGCATGTTCCTGTTGTTTTTTTTCAACTTGTGCTAATTGTTTGTATGCTTGAGTGTATGGGTTGTTGGCCATAATTTTATTCAGCTGTTCAAAGACTATGCGCAAACCATGTTTATTTTCTGCAAGCGTCATTGTTTGTTCAACGGCTTCCATTGTATCTAAGATATATAGCTTTGCAAATTTCCTTTGCTCTCCTTCTTTTGGATGTAAATGTGAAGTTTGGTGGTAAATTTGTCCTTAAATGCTAAGGACCATGTCCTGGGACATTTTCTGCTAATGTAGCACCAATTGTAGCAAATGAAATTGCACTGTTATAAGACCTTATGGGTTTTTTTTTATTGGTATAATTTCAAAACTGTTGGATTGCTCGTGATACTGTGTAAGAAATCTGGAAATGTGTGTCTTTGTTGAAGTCTTACCTTTCCTTTCTAACAACAACTAATGAAGTCTCCGTCAGTTGGTTTTTCCTTGAGAAAATGATAGGCCCCACAAAACTGACAAACAGCATTTAGTAATCCACAATAATAAGTGTCTACTGTTAGTGCTCTAATAAATGCATTATCCTGAGCTTCCTCAACATAGATATCACTACAACTTTCCATATCTACATTGGTGTCATGTGCCTGAACATTGGTGTCAATAGGCAATATAGTATCACTAGCAACTTGCCCGTCAAAAAATGACGGCAATGAGATGTGTATTTTTGTAAAGTTGTTTAGTTATTAATATACATATTTGACACTTGTAAGGTTTTAGTTATGTGGAAATAAGTACAATTGTGATATTAAACAAGTTTATTTGTGTAACATTTTCTTTTGTTCAAGAGTAACTGTTAAAGTGTTTTGTAGTAAAAGTATTAACATTTGAATGTAAGAACAGTTGAACTTTAAATTAATCAGTATAGTAAGCTTGAGGTAATGTTTTTTTAACATGCAAGTTCTATCTAAGGAATTGTTAACATAAATATACATTGAATCCAAAGGAAGGCAAACAGTAAAAACCCTCTTTGAAATGTAGCCAATTGTATCAAAGCTGGAAAAAAAATGAATTCCTTCCTGACCCCATTAACTGGTGATTGGATTACTCCCTGGATTAATGTTTAACATTGACATTGTGAATCAAAATGGGCTTGTGCTCTTAACATGAACTTTGTAATATGTGTAAGTAAGGAACTTGAAAGTATATTTTTTGAAACTTGAACTTTCTTATCTCTCTAAGTAAGGAACTTGACATTTTTGTTTTTCAAACTTGTAACGTTAGAAACAGTAACATAGTTAATTAACATACAGAACAGAATTTGCCAAAATAATGCAAGACAAGTGTTTTGTGGAGCTAATCATGCATAAACAGTACATCCATAAATTATGATTGAATTCTTTATTGATTGGTAGTTTTCAATGGTTGACGTTTGTTTGTTGGTGTAGTAATTGTTTTAAATGGCACATAGAGTTTCCTATGTGGAAATGTGGTTCTCTAAAAAGAGAACTCGAGACCTTAAAGTTGTTTTGCGATGTGTAACCACTGTTCTCTATGTGTTTTACAATTTCATGTAGTTTAATCGGAAAATATTGTTGGTGTAAACCTAATTTATGTGGCGTAATAATGACCTTTTGAAGGAATCGGACAGTTTTGTGTACTTTTAAAAAAAAATTGTGGATATATTCTGTTTTTTTTAGGTTTTTGCGTTTGGTTTTAAATTGGCTTTGCATGTCGTTTGTTTGTTTGATGGAAAGTTAGAGTACTTCATAGTAGACAATGTTTTTAGTAAAAATGCGTCCATCCTCTAATAAATCACCTTGACTTCCATTGTTTTCAATGTAAACTTTAATAGCCTGTGGATTTTTGCACCGTGATAAGGCAACGTATAATTGGCCATGTGTAAATACTGGTTGTTCTAAGAAAATACCCACAGATTTGAAAGTTTGTCCTTGTGATTTATTAATGGTCATGGCAAATGCCATAATAATCTGAAACTGTCTTCTTTGAAGTATAAAAGGGAGACTACTTTCACTTGGTGCTAAATCTATCCTTGATATGAAATCTCTCTTTCCTTTATGGGTACCAGTCAAAATTTCAGCATCTATGAAATGGTCATTCAATTGTTGAACAATTAATCTTGTCCCATTGTATAGGCCTTTTTTGGGGTTCGTATTTCTCAGTAACATGACAATTGCACCTTTCTTTAGCTGCAAAATATGTGGTGGCATTCCAGAAGGAGTTAATGAGTTTATGAATTTAGTTGAAAAGTTTGCCTGACTTTCTTTGTCATCAGCAAGTACAGAATCAACACTGTAATAATTTCTTTGCTGTGCATACATTTTTTTTAAGATTTCATTATTGAGGATTAATGTATCCTTATTTTTACAGGTTAGGATGACTTGGTTGGCAAGTTCTGAATAGTCCTGGTTATTTATGGTACCTTCAAATATAGCCAATATAAGATCTTGGTGACAAATCATATGAGGTGGGATCTGCACAGTGTCGTCAGGTAAATTTGGTATTTAATTCTGTTTTGCCTTCTCCAATTTTAATAAGCCAATTATTGAATTCATTTTGGTCTTCTGATCTCATATTTTGTTGCAGTTGAAGATGGGTAAAATGTTTCCATAGTGTACTTGACTTTATACATGTTTCGATAATGTCAGTTTGATTTCCATGTACAACGACAGGTAATGTTTGTCTAAAATCGCCACCTAACAAAAGTATTATCCATGACTTCACGAAACAAACGGTCAATACATTGGAGGGCATAGCTTGACATCATTGTGTCCTCATCTATTATAATTAATTTACTTTTTTTCAGTTTTTTGGCTTGTAATGATGTCATGCGAATATCTGACACTGAGGTTTCTAAAATAGGCACTGGCAGTTTAAAGCCACTATGTACAGTTCTTCCACCTTCTAACAAAAGTGCAGCAATTCCAGTTGTGGCAAATGCAAGTGCTATTTGACCTTGTGCTTGTACAAAACTCATCAATAAATTATATAGATAATTTTTTCCTGATCCGCCAGGTCCATCAAGATAGAAAGAACGCTCTTTGACCATGTCATCATCTAGTGCATTTTTGATGGCATTAAATGCTTGCAATTGTAATGTATTTAAGACAGTAAGGTAACTACAGTTTAGTTATGCAGGGCTTCAATGAGAAGCTAGAGTTTTGTTTCTGCCTTCAGTTTTATGTTGTATGCTGTCAAAACAACCAGTAAAGTGTGGTTAAATATTTAAAGAGCTCCTGTGTCCTCCATTTTATTGAAAAACAAGTCACGGATCCTGAGTGGCAGTGGTGGGATATAAAATTGTCTGTGTTTAAGAAGACAGCCCACAGTACAGTATAATAATGGATGAACTATTGAAAGCCCTGGCAGATGCCACTACATGCCAGAAAGTGGGCAGAGCTTGTGAACAAGAAAACCAGAAGAAATGGCTTAAAGAATTTGCAGAGGACAGAGCCCATGCTGCAAGCAGAAGAGTATATAATCCACATGAGTGAGGCCACAGAGCAGAGGTGGAGACAAGTGGAAGATGAAAGAGCCTAAATGAGAGAGTTTTTGGAGGCACAGAAAGTGCAGCTGCAGAAACTGAAGTCTGCAAATAATACTGTGGTTACAGAAGCAAGTGGAAGCATGAATCCTAATCGCTTCCTAAAGAGGATGACAGCTCAGGATGACGTTGACACATATCTCCTAAACTTTGAGAAGATTGCCACTAGGGAAGGTTGGCCTAAACAGCACTGGGCCACAGTCCTGGGTCCCTATCTGTGTGGAGAAGCTCAGAGAGCATATTGTGATCTGCATGAAGAAAAGGCTACAACTTGTTGTATCCTGAAGGAAGAGATCCTTAACAGAATAGGAGTGAAAAGAGTACAGAGATTGCACTCCTGGGATTTTTTTGATAAACCTGCTTATCGCTATCCAATGGGCATGCTTGTCTACCCAAGATTAAAAAACAGTTTCCCTGTTAAGGGAAGGCAAATCAAACCTGATGAAGAAAGAAATCAAGTCTGATCAAGACAGAGTGCAAAAAGCCACCAAGAGAGCAGCAAAAGAGACTGCTGAGACGGCAAAAGAGACTGCTGAGATGCCAGGAGCCGCTGCAAGTGAGACGGCAGGAGCCGCTGCAAGTGAGACGGTAGGAGCCGCTGCAAGTGAGACGGCTGAGAGCGCAGCAGAGAGCGCCACTGTGACGGCTAAGAGCGCAGCAGAGAGCGCCACTGTGACGGCTGATAGAACCGAAGAGAGCACAAGTGAGATTGCAGAGAGAGCAAAAGAGACCGTTGATGCTGATAAAATCATTGAGGAAGAAGGGAACCCAAACAGATGTGGAAATCTTATGGACAAGAGCGATGAGAAGTCCTCCATAAGAGACCTGGACAGACACAGCCACCTGTCCTTGGTGAATACTCCTGAGGTAGAGAGTACTAGGGAAAGATAGTGCTTGACAAAGATCTCTGACCTAGAGAAAGGAGAGACCAAGTGGAAGAATATAGCCAGTGTTCTTAGAAAGGAAGAATGTCATAAAAATTATAAAGAAACTGGAAATCTTACCAAAGTAAAAGATAATGAAGAAAAGAGTCTAGAGATTGAGATGGAGAAAGGCAAACCACTGTCTCTAAGAGGACATATGAAGCAAAGCATGGAGATGTGTCCTTCTAAAACTATGAAGTGTCCCGAGAGAGTTCTGTCTCAGTTTGCCATAGAACAAAGCGCTATGGATAAAGAGAAGCAAGATGGGAAAATTGCTACTGAAATTAATAGTGTCAGGATGATGCCAGATTACATTCCTGAATGGAGGAGGAAGCCTGCATTTGAGGACAACAGAGTGTCCTACAGGAATAAGATACAGATTACTATTTGGGAGCAGAGGAAGAGTCCTCCCAAGTAAAGGCTGAAAGAGTCAGTTGTGCGGGAACCGCAGCACAATGATAAACAGGAGAAGCAAGATCTCCTCAATAATCATGCATCTCAGCGAGAAGGAGAGAGCACCAATTCCACTACCCAGCTACAAGAGATAGGAGAATTCTGTAAGCAGAGGAAAGCAACTGTGATACAGAAGGAGCTGCTGTTACATGCTCCACAAGCACAGAGGATGGCCAATCCATCTGATATGAAGACACATTTGGCTCAGAGTGATGCATGTCCAGAAGAGACTATCACTGACCTCCAGAACCTGTGTACCCAAGATGCTTCGCTGAATATAGGGCAATGTCTACAGGAAGCTCATATGCAAGACATAGTGAAGGAGCCTATACAGGAGAGACAGAAGGTTGAAGAAAGCATGGCTGAGCAGCCAAAGATATTCAGGAAAGACCTGATAGAAGAGTCAGAGGAGGTTCCTCAATTGAACATGCTGCAAAAGATCCAGTACAAGCAGAGTGAACTGGAGTTGCAACAAGCTAATGAGAAGAAACTGCGGCTTAAGGAAGCAGAGGAAGATGGAAAGATGGACGCCTTGAAGGCAAAGCAAGTAGAGAAGCTACTAAAAGAAGAAATAATACGGATGAATGCTGAGGATGCCAAAAATAAAAACATTTTCCAGGAATCTGGGATTCAAGAGGCTACTAAGAGGTGTATTAGCCTATCTGTTGGGTGTCAGGTTAAAGTTCCCGAACAGCTGGAAATATTGCAGCAAAAAGAAAAGTCTGAGAGCTCCTTTCAAGCAGAGATATCGCATATGCTTGCTGTGCACAGAAAAGAAAGATGAAGTACAGATCCAAGAGCAAGATACAGCCATGAGAGTGGCCCTGCCTTTGGAGTCTATAGATGATACTGGGCCAGAACAGAAGCAAGATGACTGAATGAGGCTGGTACATTTTGGTGAGAGTTGTCAGCCAGCCAATAGGAGCACTTGAAACCGAGAGCGCCAAAAACAGGGAAGAAAAAAAGCCCAAGAAGTTGCTGTTCCATAGGGAAGTTGAAAGGGATGAGAAAGCTGCGGATAATCTCCTGGAAAAGAGAGAATGTTTAACAGGAGGATTAAAGGAGCAAATGAACTCCAAGCATAAAGAGGCCGAAGTGAGGCAGCTCCAGTCCCAGGCTCCCGGTCTGCAGATGAGGCATAGATGCTGCCGGAGTGACTTTGAACAGACGAAAACACACCATCTAGCCACAAACTGGCAGAAAGTATCCAAGTTGGAAAGTGAACTGGCAAACGTCAGTCCTTGCATTAAAGATATAAAGAGGATAAGTCAGAGCTGCGAGAATAAGATAAAGGGTCTGAAAGAAAAGATGTATCCGGTGGAAGACAAGGTCACAGAAACCTGTAATGTCTGTGATGTAAACCCAGGGAAGCGACTGTATGGAGAAACACATTCTCATACCAAAGTACGAGAAGTACTTTTCAAGGGTCTCTGGGGCAGGACACTCGGAGAGATGGGCGGGCCGGTGTCCTACCCTCAAAGTTTAAGTGATGACAGCAGGGGGAACGCGAAAGAAAGCAGGAAATATAGAGTGAAAGGAAGAGCAGGAAAAGGAATTGTCTCTTCACCCAGAAAGAAAACAAGGTTCCAAGGAAAGACAAAGGAATTTGAAAGCAGTGATGAAGAAGGTAAGCTGCGAAATGGAAAAAGTCCTTTGAAGGAGTTTAAGATGACAGTTAAGACACATGATGTAGATGCTCTTAGAAGTACAAAGAAGAGAGCGTCAACGGATGTTGTAGCTGGAAGAGCGGTAGCTCCGATGAGTAAAGTAAAGCCTCACTGGTGTCATAGTGATGACATGAGTGCGGTGAGAACACAGATGGTACAGAGGATGTGTTGGATCACAGATACGGCCTCACGGCGTTAGACGCTCTGCCCCATGGTTTCCAGCTGGGGTGGGGGATATGTGATGGTGTGTCACCAGAGGGCAGTAGAGAGCCCTTCAAGACTTCTCCCCAGGAGTGAGATGGTTAAGAAGATCCTTAAAAAGCTTGGCTGTGGCTGCAATCAAGACCGTCTGCTGTCTCCAGGTGGAGAGTTGTTTGACAGAGCTGGAGTGTTGTGGAAGTGTGTAGGGCCGCCGTCAGAGGCCACACTGAAAACTAATGGACCAAATCCAGAAGCTTTGAAGAGAGAGTGTACAGATAAGAGGAACAGAAAGTCCCTGAAGGTGATGACTGAAGGAGGGATCTGCTTTGGAAAGAGAGGCCGGAGAGACAGAGCCTGAGAGAGAGGTGAGAGGGAAAGACACCTCTACTACCTACGTTTGGACTGTATGTTTGCACTTCTATGTAAGACAGTAAGGGAACTACAGTTTAGTTATGCAGGGCTTCAATGAGAAGCTAGCATTTTTTTTCTGCCTTCAGTTTTCTGTTGTATGCTGTCAAAACAACCAGTAGAGTGTGGTTAAATATTTAAAGAGCTCCTGCGTCCTCCATTTAATTGAAAAACAAGGCACGGATCCTGAGAGTGACAGTGAATCTGTCACAATACATAAACAAGACATTTGCCAAATAAGTGACTTATAGTGATGTCAGGTATTAATTTATTTAATTTAATTTTGAAAACTCTGGCTACTAAATCTGGTCTATTGGAAGCACTTTGGGCAAGAAGTCCATTTTGTGTAATTTCTGGCCATTGGGGATTTTCATGTAAATGTAATAAATAAATCGGGTTTTCCAAATTTGGTGACAATAGCCATGGCATCATTGTATCTTTCTCTCATATTCTGAGGAGAATCCTGGAAAGAAGATGGTAAAATGATGGCTTTGCCAGCTGTCATGTCTCTGCTTGTAGCCACCTTAGCAACAGTGTCCATTAATCCACAATATTGTTCTACCCATAGTTAATCTTGTTGACATTTTAAGTTTAAATGATTGGCCTCAACTTGCAAATAGGAATCAATAATCCATTGTTGTGTTAGTTTTCCACCACATAAAATTGGATTAAATGTATTTCGAATGGCAATTTGAGCTATTTTAAATTCAAGCATGGAAACATTATTTTGCATTCTGGCTTTAGCATTTGGGTAACTGGGAAGTGTTAATTTTGTTTGTCAACCTGCTTCTCTGTGTGGGAAAAGAATGGGATATGTCATTGGATCTAAATTTGGACTTTAGATAGTGATATTAATGAATGGTTGCTCCTCATTTCTGGTATATTCTAATGTCTCTTTGAACTGGTGGTTCTCCTTCATCATTTTGAAACACCATTGCAACCTCATTTGATGTTGGCAAGTTATAACAGCGTTTATCAGTATGTCTATCTCTTTTAAGCACCATATTGACCTTTGGGATTGGTAATTGATGTATTTCTGCATGAAGTTGTTGTTCATTTTCTACTTCTGCCATTTTTGTTTAAGCTTTATTGTAGGGGTTATTGGCCATAATGTTATCTAGCTCTATAAAAACACTGGGTAAGCATTTTTTATTTTCTTCCATATGCATACGTTGGTCAACAGCTTCCATTGTATCTAGGACATATAGTTGAGCAAATTTTCTTTGCTCTCCTTCCTCTGGATGTAAATGGGAAGTACGATGGTAAATTTGGCCTTGGACTTTAAAGCAGTAAGGACCATGTCCTGGTACATTAGCAGCTAATGTTACCCCAATAGATGCAAAGGATATGGCACTATTGTAGGATCCTATGTTTGTCTTGAATTTTTTGTAGTTTGGAAAAGTAGGTTCAGTCATAATGTTTTGTAAATATATTAATATATAATATATTTTTGACAGCAACTAATGAATTGGCCATCTCTGGGTCTTTCCTGTTTAAAATGATAAGCCTCACAAAACTGACATTGAGTATTCATGTCACCGCAATTATGAACCTTTACTTCTAAAGACTTGAGTAAAGGACAATTTGAAGAGCATATATCAGTTTCAGTTTGTAATTCATCATTTGAAATGCCATGTGATGTTTGAGGAACAGGTTCTAAATGCTTTTGTTTTTTAGTGGCTTTTTTTGGTGTATCTTTTATTTTTGCAGCTGATAGTCTTTTGCTTGCAAGTCTTTTGCGTTCTTTTTCTTGTCGAATTTCCTTCTGCTCCGGCGTCTGCTGGTTTGCCCATTTTTATTGTCGTTCTCTAGCTTGATGTCTTATCTTTTCCTGTTTGGTCTCGTTATCAGCCATCTTAATCTGTAAATGAAAATAATGTATCATTAGTTGACTTTCAGATGCTAAGTTGGTTTGTGAAATGTTTTTGTTGCAACATTCTATTGTTAAATGAGTGTGTTTTATTTTTTGGCTCCTACTTTATGTTTTGTATCTTGTCATTTTTGGGTTAGATGCATATGGCACGCAAGGTAATTGCATTATAAGTTATTGGAGATGTAGTAGGTTTATAGTGTTAAATGAGCTTTTTAATTTAGTTTTGGTTGTTCATTGTTTTAAATTTTGTAGGTTTGTAGGGTTGGCTTAGAGGCATAGTAGAGAGGAAAATATAGTAGTAATATATTGCTCTTTGTAATTTCTACTGCAGGGGATTTGTGGAATACCATTCTTCTATTTAACTTAAAGGCTTATATGTTGTTGGTGGGAAAATAAGGTTTATATTGTTGTTTGTTAGGTCTTAGTAGTATTTGTTGTAGTATTGTCTTTTATGTGTGTGTTTAGTTTTTGTGGTTAACATTGTTAGTTGGGGCTGTAAATTGAGAATTGTAAATTTTGTATTGTATGTGTTTTGGCTATTTATTGGACTATGCTGTTTTATGTTGTTATTTGTATTTTTTATAGATTAAAGTTCGTGTTTACTGTTAAACGTTGTTGTACACAAAAAGGAATTATTAGGTAAATGACAAATGTGTCAGTAATATTTTGTTAAAGCTGTTAATTAGTGGTGCTTATTGTTGTTGGTTTATTTTGTTTTTTCTCTTGACATGGATGCAGAGCAAACATGTTTATTTAGTTTTCTCTTTTTTTACTTGTTATACTGTTCCTTGTTTTAAATGTGATTTCAAGCAGAATATTTCTTGATCCGCTGTTGTAACTCTACGTGCGTCGGCGCAGTGTCTGTTGTAAAAGAAAAAGTGAAATGTTATTTGATTGGAATGTATTTCTTATGAATAGCATAGTTAATTATTTTTGTCTACTCTATCTGTTATCGTGAATTCTTCTGCTATACTGTTTTTTGTGCACCACTTTAAAATACTTTCATTTTATTTGTATATTACAGTTATCCTTTTTTTTTTTACAGTAATTATTAATGTTATTGACATTTTGTATATGTTAGCAATGTTTGTTAGACTATCCTGTTTTGTGTACACCACTTTTGGGATGCTGTATTTGGCTTGTGGATAACAGTTAAAGGTTGTTGTAGAGTAAAGCTGACTGTGAATGATCTTTTATCTATGTTGTAACTATTAACAGTAGTATCCTGTTTAGCGTCTGCCACTTTTGGTAGGCTTATTTAGGCTTCTTTGTAAGAGTTATAGGTGGCTAAACAGTAAAGAGGAATGTGAAGTTATTTTTCTATCTGTTTTTGTGATTTTTTGTACAATCCTGTTTTCTGTCCACCACATTTTGCTTAATTAGGTGCAAATTCTTGAGTGATATGTATGGGGGTCATCTTTTTTTGTTTGCTATTAGTTGCTGTGACTTATTGTCAGTTGAATATACTTCTTTGCTGACTTTGAGTTAAGATTAGCGTGTTGTAGGGCTTATACACATATATGTGCGTGTCACATGTCACTACACATGAATCCCATTTTCATTGGTAATGTTTGCAATGTTTTATTTTTTCATTGTTTTTTTTTTGCTGTCTTTCTTAGTAAATGTAATATATTATAGCTTATCTCTCAGTTGTAATTTGCAGAGTGTAAAGTAGGAAATTAGGAAACAATTCTCTTCTCAAGTAACAGCAGCAGTTACCTATCCAGTCACTCCGTTCATCACCTAAGGAGAAATGTAGAATTTTCTGGAAAGTAGGCAGTATTTATAAACTTTGAGGTGCCTCAGACCGTTAGAACGCAATACGCATGCGCTATTTGTGGTCCAGCGTAAAATTTGTATTCCAGCCGCCATTTTAGGCGTAATAGTTGTAATTTTCCTGTAAAATGTGGTTAATATCAGTGTGGTATGTGCCACATAGTGTGTGTTACGTGCCTCATGAAGTTGACTGGAGCGTTGTTTCAGTTTTGTGAGTCACTGTAGTATTGTTGCTTCCTTTGCCTCGTTTTCGTTTTGTTCGGTGGCCATTTTTCCTCTCGCTTAGGTGATTTTCGGCTGTCTTAACTACAAAATTTGGACTTAAATGGAGGTGTAACTTCACTTGCAGAGGTCCTCGGTGCCCCCCCTTGCTGTAGGTAAGCTTTTTATGTGTTTGTTGTGTGTATTTATTGTGCTTCTAATAATTTTTAGGTCGCGCGGGTTGCGCCCCTGTTTTCGGATCTCGTACATCTTTTTCTGAAAATCCGTAAGTGTTTTTGGTGTTTTGCGTGCTTAGGGTCCTGTAGCCTCGTTTTGTTTTTTCCGGCGGCCATTTTTTCTCACTTAGGGGATTTTCGGGTGTCTAAACTCTTTTATTTCAAGTTAAATGGAGGTGTAACTTCAGTTTCCGAGGTCCTGGGTGCCCCCCCTTGCTGTGGGTATGCTTTTTATGAATTTGTTGTGTGTATTCATGGTGTTTTTAATGTTTTCATGTGCGCCGGTTCCGGGCGTAAGGTCGTATTTTTGCGAGGTCTTAATGTTTTTTTTTTTTCAAGTCCTGCGCCTTTGGCGCTCCATGCCAGAAACTGAGGCCCTCGCAACAACCTGCCTGCTCACAACTATATATGTGATCAAAATATGAGGAGTGCTGGAGAGGATGTGGGGAAAGAGCTTCATTATTATGTGGTGGCAATGCAAAAAAATGCAGAAATTCGGGCTCCACTGTATTAACAGGATATGTGACATCAATAAAATAAAAATGACTTACTCTCCCGAGACTTTCCTACTCCACATATCATTGGATGGTTTGCCAACACTAGATTTCTCATTTCACATGTCCTGTCGGTTGCTAAATGGCACGAAGATAAAGTCTCTTGAAAGGCTGGTTAGATGTCGAGAGATCGATTCATAGAGATCGCACGCTTGAAAAAGATATAAAGAATTTGCTGAATTTAAAAATGAATTCTATGATGAAATGGTCCTTATGGGATAACTATTACCCTCCTGCCTAGACGCCGTATCAGCCATTGTGATGCACTCGGTATGTGGTGTGTCCGGGTGATGTCATGTTGTACCTTTTTTAATAAAAGCTGCGTTCCCCATTAAACTTACTCTCAAAATCCATTCTTAAATGCTGCAAGTATTAACCCCTACAAGCTCATTGGTGGGCGGTGTCTTTGTCTAGACGGCCAATGCTAAATTTTCAGACATAAAGTGTAATAACACAATGATCAGCACAGTCTGGAGACTTGTTCTACTAAAGAGGTTTCCCATAACAGTGAGATTTGCTCCTAGGAGCGGCCGATCGGCGACTGTTTATTTTCTTGTTATATGTCATTATTCTTAAATGCTTTTTACTTGAGTCTTAGCCAATATCCCCATCCGGCTCTTCATAACCTTATCTGGGCGGAGACAAATACCAAGTTCCTGTCTGATTTATCCTCTCTGCAGATCATTAAATTGTAGGTTTGTGAGTTTTCAATCTTATGTTAGTGCTTCAACTAAAGCTCCACATGCGCTGGACGCTAAACCCAAAGGCCGGGCCTCCATTCTGTGCAATGCGTCACTTTTTGTTTTGCCTTGTACTTAACCCTTGCTCAGCCCTATGTTGGCGCGTTACAAATAAAGATAATAATAATAATTAAGACAGGTAGAAACCAGTCAGTGGCAGCCATGTGCAACAAGCTGCTAGAGAGAGGTCACTGATAGGCTCATTTGAAACACTACATTTTATAGTCTGTATATTCATGAGCTGCATGAGCTACAGCGGGCAAAAAAAGTAGAAATTGTTTAATTTTAGGCAGACAGAATAGAGCTTTTAATCACTTCTTAAAAAAATAAAGTACACAAAAGTAAAATTAGTATAATATTTCTGAAAAAATCCCATTGTAACATCAGCTCCTGATACAAGAAGCACGTCTCAAGGTGTCCAGGTTCTTAAGAAAAGTAAATGTGATAATGGTACAGATTAACCCTTTATATTCTGTATTTACACCCCAGGGACATGTTATGTGTTATTATGTCTTCTTACAGTAAGTTCCCAGGATATATATGTATGCACCGCATCATTACTTCCATCTTTATATGGTACCATAATATTACCTGGGAACTCATTGTCACAATGTAACAAACTGTAACATCTTCATCTATCAGTATTTGGGATTTTAGTATAAATATCCCATCATTATCCACTTTCTTACAGGTAAGGATTGTTACACATACTATGTTGGAATCACACCGCTGCGCTGCTGATAACTCGTGATTTAGTCCCACCCCCACCCCTGGGTGTTTATCTCTAACCTGTGCTGTGTAGAATCACATATTATATTTGTCTTTATCACACATTGTCAGAACTATTAATATAAATGATAATGAGTTACTTTCCTTATTATAACATCAATGTGACAGCTCATCGGGTATATAAGGACCATAACTCATACAAGAGGCAGAACATCAGATCAAGACAGATAAGAAGAGATTACAGAGACCTTCACTACAGGTAAGAAACACGTCTTATTATTATTATGTCTTATTTATTATATACTTATTATATTATTACTAGCGACTTGCCCGTCAAAAAATGACGGTCAATAAAAGAAAGTGTTGAAATGCTGTTTGTCACACAATGTGAGTGTACTGTGTGCCTCAACTATATAGACCCCTCTAACAAGGTAATGAACGCATGTAATAACACTATAAGTGCCATGAGGGTCATCAAGGACCCTCATGACCCAAAGTGTAAGCACTACACAATTTTAACCCGGTCACTTATGGGGGTCTATCCAGACCCTCATAAGTCTCTATTTAACCCCATCAGTCCCATAAGGGTATATTATGACCATTATGGGCCTGTTACAACCCAACATTAACCACATAAGTGCCATGACGGTCCTCAAGAACAATCATGACACTAAGTATAAACACTACACTGCACTATACCCCCCAATAAAACATTAAATATCAACTAAACACCCTCTACACTAACCTATTAACACCTACACTAACTAACTACCCCCTAATAACCCCCACCACTGTAATTACAGAAATCAAAAAAACTAAAGTCACCAAAAATCTAAAATCTACATTACATAAAATAAAAAAAAACAAAATCACAAAAAATAAAAAATGTACATTACAGGAAAAAAAAAAACCTAAGTCACAAAAAATAAAAAAAGGAGCACTACAGGAAATAAAAAAATACATTACAACTCCCCTACACCCCACTACAGAAAAAAAAATGACACATCTCGGAACCAACCTTAACAGCACAAACACTCACATGCACGACTTAACGGACGAACCGCTCGCACCTAAAAACAGTCAAAACACACCAAATACTCAACAAAAACTACATAAAAATCTTATCCATAGCAAGGGGGGGGGTCATCCAGGACCTCTGAAAGTGAAGTTACACCTCCATTTAAGTCTAAATTCCCGAGTTCAGACACACGAAAATCCCCTAAGCGAGAGAAAAAATGGCCGCCGAGAAAAACGAAAATGAGGCTCACAGCCCAGCCACGTACAACTTATCCAACAAGGGATCTGAGATAAGCTCGGAAACCCGCATTAACCCCACATTAACCATCGCAGTGGGGGTCCTGATCGCACACGATCGGGGACCCCCGCTGCAATGAAAATTCTAAACTCCTGCGTTACAGGTCCTTAAAGGTCACTCATGGGGGTCAATACAGACCCACATAAACCCATAATTAACCCTGTCACTCATGGAGGTCAATATAGACACCCATAAGCCCTTCATTAACCCTGTCACTCACTAAAGTCACACCCAAAAAAAAAATCTACATTACATAACATAAAAAACCTAAGTCAGAAGAAGAAAACTACATTACAGAAAAAAAAAAAACTAAGGCACAAAAAAGAAAAAAAGGAACATTACACAAAATAAAAAAAAACATTACAAACCCCCCTCACTACAGAAAATAAAAAAAATTACACACCTGAAAAGGAAATACATATAATACAATACAAATACAATACAATTAAATTCAATACAATTAAATACAATACAATACACCCCTATCTAATATACAATACATTCTATCTATATAATATACATCCCCAATCTATCTAAATAAATACCACAATCTAATATACAATACATGCTATGCTATCTATATAAAACACATACCCCTAGCTAACATACAATAAATGCTATATATAAAATAATCTAATTCTAAGCTTAAATAAAATAATTAAGATCACTTACCTTTGCAGATGTCCATTCAGATCAGGCACCTAGGAAAAAAAATAAGAAAATTAGTGCAACACGTTTACAAAAAAAAAAAAAACATTCTAAACATTCTAAATATTATACTCACCTTTACGGCATGTCCTGTCCTTTTTCTCCTCCGTTCCGACATCTGTTAAAAAAAATACATTAATACACATACATAAAAACAAAATAAACATAATCTACATTGTACTTACCTCCCTGCGATGTCTCCGGCCTCCTCCTCTTCTGCCACACCCTGTAAAATAAAAAAATAAAAAATATACTTACATTCACCTCACGGACATCCCTGACGCTAATGAAGCTCCCGGAGACTTTTCTGGAGAAAATAGGCAATGGCGCCTTTTGATTGGTTGAAAAACGAATTCACCCAATCAGGAGGTGCCAATGTGTGAGCCAATCAGAAAGGGATACACCCTAAAATCCCACTTTGATTGGATAATGCACCTGTCAATCTTTATTTAAACCAATCACAAGGCGCAGATGCCTTTAGCCAATCACAATGGAATACACCCCCACAGGGTGATTGGTTGCACTGACAATAGTCAATCAGAATGGAATACATCCCCACGTACTGATTGGTGAAGGATTTGCGTATTCTCATTGGCTATTGTTAATATCAATCAATATTACAGCCAATGGGAAGGGGCAGATGTCTTCACCAATCAGTACGTGGGGGTATATTCCATTGTGATTGGCTGATGCCAATAAAGCCTTCGGATTGGTTCAAATAAAGATTTACAGGTGTGTTATGCAATCAGCGTGGTATTTTGGGGTGTATCCCTTTCTCATTGGTTCACAATTGCCGTCTTCTCATTGGCTGAATTTAATAGACAGCCTTTTCAGCCAATCAGAAGCCGCCATTGCCAATTTTATTGTGGAACACTCCATAGGAAGGTCAATAGCATCAGAGACTTCCACCAGGGCAGGTGTGTGTCATTTTTTGCTTTTTTTTAAAGCGCGAGGTTGGAGACATCGCGAGGAGGTAAGTACAATGTAGATTGTGTTTATTTTACTTTGTTTTATGTTTATGTATGTGTGCTAATGTAATGTGTTTTTTTAACAGTGCCCGCGCTGGAGAAGCAAACATGGACGTGACATGCTGGGACGTGACATGCTGGGACGGGATATGCTGGAATGTTGAATATAATATTTAGAATATTTAGAATGTTTAGAATGTTGACTTATTTTATGTAAACGTGTTGTAGTAATTTTTTTAATCTTGTTTACCCTAGGTTGGTGATCTGAAGAAACATCTCAAAGGTAAGTGGTCTTAATTAATTTATTGTAGCATAGAATTAGGGTTGCTATATAGAGATAGTATGTATTGTATATTAGATACATAGGGGGATGTATATTACATAGGGGTGCATTGTATTGTATTTAATTGTTTTGTATTGTATTTAATTGTATTGTCTTGTATGTATTACATTTATTTCCTTTTCCGGTGTGTAATTTTTTGTTTTTCTGTAGTGGGGGGGGGGGGGGGGAGGGGGGGGTGTAATCTATTTTTTTATTTTCTGTAATGTTCATTTTTTTATTTTTTGTGACTTACCTTTTTTTTTTTGTAATGTACACTTTTTATTTTTGGTGATTTTACGTTTTTTTATTTTATGTAATGTAGATTTTTGATTTTTCATGACTATAGTTGAGGCACACAGTACATTGTGTGGCAAAAAGCATTTCAACACTTTCTTTTATTGACCGTCATTTTTTGACAGGCAAGTCGCTAGTCTCTATATAGCAACCCTAATTCTAGGCTAAAATAAAATAATTAAGACCACTTACCTTTGAGATGTTTCTTCAGATCAGCCACCTAGAGTAAAAAAGATTTAAAAAATGACAACAACACGTTTACATAAAATAAATAAACATTAAATATTCTACTCACCTTTCCAGCATGTCCCGTCCATCTTCTTTTCCTCTTCTCCAGTGCGGCCCCTGTTAAAAAAAACATTACATTAGTACACATACATAAACATAAAACAAAGTAAAATAAACATAATCTACACTGTACTTACCTAGCCTCGATGTCTCCAGCCTCCTCTTCTTCTGCCCCGGATGGGCCCTGGTAACATCCACGCTTGTTTTTTTTAAAAACAACACACATCCGCACTCGCGGATGTCCCCGACGCTAATGAGCTTCCTACGGAGTGTTCCAGAATAAAATTGGCAATGGCGGCTTCTGATTGGCTGAAAACGCTGTCTATCAAATTCAGCCAATGAGAAGAAGCCAATTGTGAGCCAATGAGAAAGGGATACACCCCAAAATCCCACTTTGATTGGATAACGCACCTGTCAATCTTTATTTGAACCAATCCGAAGGCTTTATTGCCATCAGCGAATCACAATGGGATACACCCCCAAGCGGTGATTGCCTGAAGACATCTGCGCCTTCCCATTGGCTGTAATACTGATTGACATTGACAACAGCCAATGAGAAGGCGCAAATGCCTTCAGCCAATCAGTACGTGGGGGTGTATTCCATTGTGATTGGCTATTGTCAGTGCAACCAATCAGAATGTGCAGATGCCTCCAGCCAATCACCCTTTGGGGGTGTATTCCATTGTGATTGGCTGAAGGCATCTGCGCCTTGTGATTGGTTTACACATGTGAGGGGTGTACTAACTTTTGTGAGATACTATGTATATATATATATATATATCACATATATAGTTGTGAGCGTACGAGTTGTTGCTAACGCTGCGGGCTCGCGTAGCGAGTCGCGGGCCTCGCGTAGCGAGGGCCGCGGCTCGCGCAGCGAGTCGCGGGCCTCGCGAAGCGAGGGCCGCGACTCGCGCAGCGAGTCGCGGGCCTCGCGTAGCGAGGGCACTGTGCCAGGTTCTCAGTTGCTGGCATGGAGCGCCGAAGGCGCTCCTTGCCAGCAACTGAGGACCCTCGCGAAGCGAGGGCCTCAGTTGCTGGCATGGAGCGCCGCAGGCGCTCCTTGCCAGCAACTGAGGACCCTCGCGAAGCGAGGGCCTCAGTTGCTGGCTTGGAGCGCCGCAGGCGCTCCATGCCAGCACCTGAGGACCTCGCAAAGCGAGGTCTTCAGTTGCAGCAACTGCGACCCTTGAAAAAAAAAGCGCCGCAGGCGCTCCATGCCAGCACCTGAGGACCTCGCAAAGCGAGGTCTTCAGTTGCAGCAACTGCGACCCTTGAAAAAAAAAGTTTACGTCCAAACACATTACGACACTCGCAAACAACATACGACACACGTTGAAACACATTACGACACTCGCAAACAACATACGACACACGTTCACACACATTACGGCCTCGCAACACTCGGACGCAACTCGCGAACATTACAAAATTACAAACACAATACATACACACAGCACATACATAAAAACCTTACCTACACAAACAGGAAGCACCCAGGACCTCAAAAATGCAACTTACAACTTAATTGCACTCAAAATAAAAGAGTTTCGACACTAAATACTTTGTTAAGCGACAAAAAAAATGGCCGACGAATAAAACGAAAACGAGGCTACACACGCAAACACCATGCTACACACGCAAACACCATACGAGACACGTTACCACACATTACGAGTTCGCAAACATCGGACGCAACACGCCGACATACAAACATTTAAAACTTAACAAAGACACACAACAAACACATAAAAAGCTTACCTACAGCAAGAGGAACCAGCCAGCACCTCAAAAAAACAAGTTACACCTACATTTAAATCAAAATAAACACTTTAGACAGTAATACCATCGCTAAGCGAGAGAAAAAATGGCCGACGAACAAAACGAAAACGAGGCTTCAGACGTAACTACACTACACTTACTCGCAATAATGAAACACATACTATGCGGAACGTATCACAATCATATTAAACACCATTTTGAACAGTAATACGCCTAAAATGGCGGATGGAACGCAAATTGTAAGCTGGAACGCAAATAGCGCATGCGTATTGCGTTCTAACGGTCTCACTTTCCAGAACTTTCTACAAGTTTATAAATACTGCCTATTTCCAACTAAAAAATGCATTTCTCCTCAGGTGATCAACGGAGTGACTTCTGAGATAACTGCTGCTTTTACTTGAGAAGACAATTCTTTACTAATTTACTACTTTACATTGTGCAAATTACAACTGACAGGTAAGCTATAATATATTACATTTTATTATCAGGTCAGGTCAAACAAATAAAAAAATAAACTAGGATTTATGTAGTCATCATGTATGGCACATTTATGTGTATAGGCTCCCAAACAAAATTAAACAGAGCTTTATGTATAGTGACATCTGACACGCACATATATGTCTATAATGTATAGTTACATGTGACACGCACATATATGTCTATAATGTATAGTGACATTTGACACACACATTTCTGTGTATTGCCCCTTCATAGTGACATGTGACACGCACGTATATGTGTATAATGTATAGTGACATGTGACACGCACATATATGTCTATAATGTATAGTGACATGTGACACGCACATTTCTGTGTATTGCCCCTTCATAGTGACATCTGACACCGACATATATGTCTATAATGTATAGTGACATGTCACACGCACATTTATGTGTATTACCAATGCAACAACATTAGCTTACAACAAAATCAGTAAACAACTACATTTTAATGACATTATATGTCATGTATACTGATATGTCACATGCACATATATGTGTATCATCTATAGTTACATCTCACACACACACATTTATGTGTGTTGGAACAAATAAATATAATGTTAATTTAACCATTTAAATTTGACTCATGTATACTGATATGTCACACGTACACAAAATAATTACATTAAACTATGTAATGTGCTTCATGTATGTGACATATGTGTGTAGCCCCCAACAAAAAATAAGGTTAATTGAATTAATTTACTGCAATTCAATACATCAGATAAAGCTGAATCTTTCTATTTCGTTTCATATTCAAACAGACTCTGCATCAACAGCGTCTCTCAACAATTTGCACCGTGCACTGTGAAGCACAATCCCTTTTAAAGAACACCAACAAATTTGAAGAGGTAAGATACAAGAACACATTACATGCTCAAAAGGACATGCTTTGCTAGATGACAAATTATAAATATACAAATAACTATTTCACTTTCTTTTTCAAACAGACACTAAAAGAAGACCGGCGGATTAAGATTGGCAGGAGGGGACCGTCTGTCATTCAAAACTTCTATCAAGGTAAAGTATTAAGTATAAACAAGAAATAACCATGAGCCTTATTCAATTGCAACTTCCTCATTTGAATAGGGCTCTATATAAGCACATAACATATTTTTTATACAGAACTTTTTAGTTACTGAAATTCTAACCACAATCAAGGTTTTCAATAACTAAAAACTTTGCTCAATAAATATGTTATGTGATTATATAGAGCCCTCTTCAATTGGCAAAATTGCAATTCAATGAGGACCTATATGTCTTTAATGGCCAAGGGCCTCACTGAAATGTGATTTGCCCATTTCAATAGGGCTCTATATAAGCACATAACATATTTTGGAAACAGAACTTTTTAGTTAATGAACTTCTAACCACAATCAAGGTTTTCAATAACTAAAAACTTTGCTCAATAAATATGTTATGTGATTATATAGAGCCCTCTTCAATTGGCAAAATTGCAATTCAATGAGGACCTATATGTCTTTAATGCCCAAGGGCCTCACTCAAATGTGATTTGCCCATTTCAATAGGGCTCTATATAAGCACAGAGCATATTTTTTAGGAAATTTTTCTTTTGTGAACACGTTCCTTTTGGATACAAGTTCACTAAATACAAAATTCCGTACAAACATATGCTCTGTGATGATATTGAGCTCTATTCCATTGGCCAAAACACAATTGAATAAGTAGCTTACAATATAACAAATGCAGTAACCAAAGGCCCTTATTCAATTGCTATTTTGGAAAATTAAATATGGCTATTTTAACAAATATATGTGATGTGCTTATTTAGAACCCTATTCAAATTTCTACATTGCAATTCAATTACGGCCTTACAGTACTATTATATTGTAAAAAATGCAATTGCATGAGGGCCAAACTATGCAACATATGGTACACACAAAGGCCCTCATTCAATTGCAATTTGCCCAATTGAATAGGGCTCTAAATAACAACATAACAATAGCTTAAAACTAAGGTTTTAGTTAATAAAAAAATATCAAAAATACAGTTTTTCAATGACTACAAAATTATTTTAACTAATATGCTAATATGCTATGTGCTCATTTACAGCACAATTCAATTAGCCAAATCGCAATTCAATGACACACAAACTGCTACACACAAAACAGAATTTCTTATTAAGGCCCTCATTCAATTGCAATTTTGCCAATTGAATAGGGGTCTAAATAAGCACATCACATATATTTTTTAAAGAAGTTTTTAGTTATTAAGCATCTATCCAAAAGCACGGTTTTCAATACCTAAAAACTTCTTTAAAAAATATATATTATGTGCTTATTTAGAGCCGTATTCAATTGGCAAAATCGCAATTGAATGAGGGACTAAATGTTTAACAACCTATAAGCCTTACAAATAACCAAAAATAAGAATAACAAAAGTGTTGTGCACCTAATAGCATTGTATAAAAAAACACACAAACTCATAGCAAACTATATTAACATTCTTCTTTAATGTTTAACAAATTATAACCTGTACAATCAAGAAGAAATTAGTTTTGCACAAGTGATGTGCACCAAACAGGATTGTCAATAACTAACACAAACACATAGCAAACTACATTAATTATATTATTTCATGTTTCACTAACTATAACCATCCAAATAAAGGTTAAATAAGTATACCACAAGTGGTGCGCACAAAACAGGATTGTACAAAAACTAACATAAACACATAGCAAAATAAATTCATATTCTTATGTAATATATCACAACCCACAAGCCTTACTAAGAACCTTAAATAAGAATAACAAAAGTCTTGGGATTGTACAGAAAGTTAAAAAATTTTTTTTTAAAAAAAATAAACATAACTGATACAATACAGCAAAATTAATACATTTTTTACTTATTTAAAAGACATTTCACTCAAACAACATTTTCTATTTTACATTACAACAGATACTGCGTGAAGACAATCGGACGAGGACTTTTTCCACAGGACCGGACCGGACCATCGGACGAGGACTCGGACCAGACCAGCAGACGAGGAATTTCAACACAGGACCAGACCAGCAGACGAGGAATTTCAACACAGGACCACACCAACGGACGAGGACTTTCACCAACGGACAACAACATCGGACGAGGAATATCGCCACAGGACCACAATATCGGACAGGGGCTATCGCGACAGGACCACACCATCGGACGAGGACTTCCGACAGAGGACCACACCATTGGACAACGATTTGGAAACGAGGAGCAACAAACATTCGGATTTAAATCACTCATCAACCAAGGTAAACTATAATAACTACTAAAGAATAACACTAAAGAAACTGGTTTCAGTTGCATCCGTCTCAACAGAAAAATAAATTAATTAATTTACTATCTCACTTATTTTATTTAAATTGCTACTATGCAATACATAGCTCAATAACCACATCACTTTTTTTTTCAGCAAAGAAGTTTTGCAGTGGTAAATATCTATCCACAAACAAAGTTTTTAATAAATACAACCATTATTTTAAATAAATATGTTACATGCTTATTTACAGCAGTATTCCATTAAAAAAATTCGGAGCCACTGAAGACAGGAATTATAAATTTAACTAAATATCAATGATACATTTATGATTTGCCTTTTATTTCAACAATTGTGCACAATCATCTTTAACAGGAATTACAAATTTAAATATACACAATTACATTTATTTGTTTCCGTTTACAGATTAATATGGCTGATAACGAGACCAAAGAAGAGAAGAAAAGACGTCAAACTAGAGAAAGACAAGAGAGATGGGCCGCCCAGCAGACACCGGAGGAGAAAGAAATTAGAAGAGAAAAAGAACGCAAAAGACTTGCAAATAAAAGAATATCCGCTGCAAAAATGAAACATACAACCAAAATAAATAAAAAAATTATAAAGCATTTACAAACTGTTCCTAAAACATCAGATGACATTTTACAACATACCAGTCAAGACAGACCAAAAAAAAAAACTACCAAAAAAAAGCATTTACAAACTCTTACTAAAAACTTACAGGAAATTTCAACCGAACAAGTCCAACATATACCAAGAAAATGTACGAAAAAAACTAAACATTTAGAACCTGTTGTTGAAACATTTCATGACTTTTCATCTGATGAATATCAAAGTCAACATCCAATATGCATTGCAAATTGTCCTTTAATGAAGTCTTTAGCAGTAGAGGTTCATAGTTGTGGGGACATGACTACTCAATGTCAATTTTGTGAGGCTTATTATTTTAAACAGGAGAGACCCCGAGATGGACAATTTATTAGTTGTTGTCAAAAAGGAAAGTTCAAACTTCCAGAAAGGAAACAATTTCCAACCTATTTACTAAATATTATGACTGAACCTACTTTTCCAAATTACAAAAATTTTAAGACAAACATAAGATCCTACAATAGTGCCATATCATTTGCATCTATGGGGGCAACATTGGCTGCTAATGTACCAGGACATGGTCCTTACTGTTTTAAAGTCCAAGGACAAATTTATCATCGCACTTCCCATTTACATCCAGAGGAAGGAAATAAAAGAAAATTCGCTCAACTATATGTCCTAGATACAATGGAAGCTGTTGACCAACGTATGCAGATGGAAGAAAATAAAAAATGCTTACCCACTGTTTTCATAGAGCTAAATAATATTATGGACAACAATCCCTACAGTAAAGCTTATAAAAAATTGGCAGAAGTAGAAAATGAACAACTACTTCATTCACAAACACATCAATTACCAATGCCGAAGGTTAATATGGTGCTTAAAAGAGACAGACATACTGATAAACGTCGTTATAACTTGCCAACAACAAATGAGGTTGCAATGGTGTTTCACAATGATGAAGGAGAACCACCATTTCAAAGAGACATACGAATATATCCTAGAAATGAGGACCAACCGTTTATTAATATGAGTATCTTAAGTCCAAATTTAGATCCAATGACATATCCCATCTTTTTCCCACACGGAGAAGCAGGTTGGCAACCAAAATTAACTCTTCCCAGTTACCCAAATGCTAAAGGCAGAATCCGAAATAATGTTTCTATGCTTGAATTTAAAGTAGCTCAAATTGCCATTCGCAATGTATTTAATCCAATTTTATGTGGTGGGAAACTAACACAACAATGGATTATTGATTCATATTTGCAAGTTGAGGCAAATAATTTAAACTTTATCAAATATCAACAAGATAAACTCCGTGTAGAACAATATTCTGGACTCATGGACTATGTTGCTGACGTGGCTACAAGCAGAGACATGACAGCTGGCAAAGCCATCATTTTACCATCTTCCTTTCAAGGATCTCCTCGGAATATGAGAGAAAGATACAATGATGCTATGGCTATTGTGACAAAATTTGGCAAACCCGATTTATTTGTGACATTTACATGTAATCCACAATGGCCAGAAATTACACTAAATCTACTTCTTGGACAAACTGCTTCAGATCGACCAGATTTAGTAGCCAGAGTTTTTAAGATTAAATTAAATGAATTAATACGTGACTTCACTATAAATCAGTTATTTGGCAAATGTCTTGCTTATGTATATACCATTGAATTTCAAAAAAGAGGCCTTCCACATGCACATCTTCTAATAATACTTCAAGAAAAAGATAAATTAGATACTTCAGACAAAGTGGATGCAGTCATTGTTGCTGAACTACCAGATCCAGAACTATATGGTAGACTATATGAGATTGTTACTCATCGCATGATTCATGGACCCTGTGGTGACCTTAATCCACAATCACCATGTATGGAAAATAATAAATGTTCCAAAGAATTTCCCAAAGATTATAGAGACAAAACCTATGCCAATTGTGATGGATATCCACTTTATAAAAGAAGAGAAGGAGATAGTGCCATTATTCGTGGGAAAAAAGTGGACAATAGATATGTAGTACCTTACAATCCACATTTACTCATGAAGTACAACGCCCACATCAACGTAGAAGCCTGCACTTCCATCAAATCAATTAAATATGTCTATAAATATATTTACAAAGGTTACGATGCAGCTACTGTAGTCGTCAAAAGTGCAGACAACCCTGAAAGTAGTGAGTTAGTACATGATGAACTTGCATCTCATGTAGATGCTCGCTATGTCAGTGCGCCAGAAGCTATGTGGCGGCTTTTAAAATTTGAAATGCATGATAGATCACATGCAGTATATAGGTTAGCAGTACATTTGCCACAACGACATTTAGTCTATTTCCATGCTGGAAATGAAATGAATGCATTGGCCCAAAGTGAAGATCGTCACACTACACTAACTGCATGGTTTGCATTAAATTCCACTGATGCTGAAGCAACACAATACTTATATATTGAAATTCCATATCACTATGTTTTTGTGAATGGATTATGGAGACCAAGAAAAACCAGAGGCAATAAAATTATTCCAAGAATTTACACAGTCAGTCCAAGAGATGTTGAACGTTTTTGCTTACGGATATTACTTTTAAATGTTCCTGGAGCACAAAGTTTTGAACACTTAAGAACTGTTAATGACATTGTATATGAATCCTTCCATTTAGCTGCAAGACATAGAAACTTACTCGCTGATGATACAGAGTGTGAAAGATGCTTAGAAGAAGCAGCACAATGTCAAATGCCGCGACAGATGAGAGAACAATTTGCTTTTATTTGTATCTTCTCAAATGCTCCAAATGCATTAGCTTTGTGGGAGACTTTTAAAAGTAATATGGCTGAAGACTTTATGCGACGATACAATGAACCCATTGCACACTTAAAAGCGTTAATGGAAATCCAAGAAGTCTTTTTAACTCATGGATTAAGTTGTGCAAGTTTTAATTTGCCTGATCCAGGTCTTATAGATGACATTAACTTTGAAGACTATGACATTCAACTACAAGCAGAAAGAACAGAAGAAAGACTTGCAACTTTAAATACACTACAATTGCAAGCATTTCATGCCATTAAAAATGCTATAGATGATGACATGGTGACAGAGCGTTATTTCTATCTTGATGGACCTGGCGGATCAGGAAAAACATATTTGTACAATTTATTAATGAGTTCAGTACGAGCACAAGGAAAAATAGCAATGGCGTTTGCCACTACTGGAATTGCTGCACTTTTATTAGAAGGTGGAAGAACTGTTCATAGTGGATTTAAACTGCCAGTGCCTATTTTAGAAAATTCTGTGTCAGATATTCGCATGACATCCTTACAAGCAAAGAAATTGAAGAAATGTAAATTAATTATAATAGATGAGGCCACAATGATGTCATGCTATGCCCTCCAATGTATTGACCGTTTGCTTCGTGAAGTCATGGATAATATTTTTCCATTTGGTGGAAAGGTAATGTTGTTGGGTGGCGATTTTAGACAAACATTACCTGTTGTTGTACATGGCAATCGAACTGACATTATCGAAACATGTATAAAGTCAAGTACAGTATGGAAACATTTTACCCATCTTCAACTGCAACAAAATATGAGATCAGAAGGCCAAACTGATTTCAATGATTGGCTTATTAAAATTGGAGAAGGCAGAACAGAAAAAATACTACATTTACCTGACGACACTGTAGAGATCCCACCTCATATGATTTGTCAACAAGATATTATATCGGCTATATTTGAAGGGAGCATAAATAACGAAGAATATTCCGAGCTTGCCAACCAAGTCATACTGACGTGTAAAAATAAAGATGCATTAATCCTCAATAATAAAATCTTAAAAAAAATTTATGCACCACAAAGAAATTATCACAGTGCTGATTCTGTACTTGCTGATGACAATGAAAGTCAGGCTAACTTTTCGACTGAATTCATAAACTCTTTAACTCCTTCTGGAATGCCACCACATATTTTGCAGCTAAAGAAAGGTGCAATTATCATGTTACTGCGAAATATGAATCCCAAAAAAGGCCTATGCAATGGCACAAGATTAATTGTTCAACAATTAAAGGACCATTTTATAGATGCTGAAATTTTAACTGGGACCCATAGAGGAGAGAGAGTTTTCATACCAAGAATAGATTTAGCACCAAGTGAAAGTAGTCTCCCTTTTATACTTCAAAGAAGACAATTTCCCATTATTATGGCATTTGCCATGACCATTAATAAATCACAAGGTCAAACTTTCAAATCTGTGGGTATTTTCTTGGAAGAACCAGTTTTTGCACATGGTCAATTGTACGTTGCATTGTCAAGGTGCAAAAATCCACAGGCTATTAAAGTTTACATTGAAAACAATGAAAGTCAAGGTGATTTATTAGAAGATGGACGTATTTTTACTAAAAACATTGTCTACTATGAAGTACTATAACTTTGAAGGATACTAATTAAAGATGCCAAGATTTTTTAAAAGCATTGCAAAATACATAACAATTGGTTGTTTAATTCAGTCATAATTAATGGAAGTCATGTTTATGAATGATTCGCCTCACAAAATACTTGCCTTGCATTGTTAGTAAAAATTATGTTAAAATGTTAAGTCACTATGTTAATGTTTCTAATGTTACAAGTTTAAAAAATATATTTTCAAGTTATTTCATTCAACATATTACAAAGTGGATGTTAAGAGGTCAAGCACCTTTTAAGTCACAATGTAAATATTGTCTGTTATCTTAAGATTACTACCTACATTAATGTTTATCGCCAATTTATGTGCTCAGTAATAAATTAGTTTAATTACGTACGTTTTAAGAAGAGTTTGACTGTATGCCTTCCTCTACATTCAATGTATATTCAAGTTAACAATTATTGTGATAGAAATTGAATTTTAATACTGATTAATTTAAATGTCAATTGTTTTTACATTCAAATGTTAATACTTTTAATAAAAAATTACTTTACAAAATGTATTCACTATGTTCATGTTTATAATGTTCAAAATTATACCAATGTTTTGTCAACTTCTAAACTTACATAAAAAATAAAGTTCAAGTTTAAAAATATATACTTTGATGGTTATTGCTTACATATATTTTAAACTTCATCTTAAAATTTGCAACGTTTAAAAAAGGATTTTTACTTTTGGCTTTCCTATTCATTCAATGTATATTCAAGTTAACAATTCTTCAGATACTAATTACATTTTAAAAAACCATTACATCAACATTTTACAAAAATACACGTTCATATTAAAATACTTACAAGTGTCAAAAATATATGTTAATAACTAAACAACTTGACAAACATATACATAACATTGCCGTCATTTTTTGACGGGCAAGTCGCTAGTATATATATATATATCACATATATAGTTGTGAGCATACGAGTTGTTGCTAACGCTTGCGGGCTCGCGCTCCTTGCCAGCAACTGCGACCTTCGCAAAATTTACGAGGGGCACAGTAACTGCGACCCTCGCAAACTTTACGTCGTAACTCAAACAAATTACGAGACAGGTTACAACCCATTATGACCTCGCACAAATCGGCCGCAACCCGCGGACATGAAAAAATGAAAAACACAATAAATACACACAGCACATACATAAAAAGCTTACCTACAGCAAGAGGAAGCATCCAGGACCTCAAAAAATTTAGTTACACCTCAATTTAACTCAAAATAAAAGAGTTTAGACACTAAAAAATTCTCTAAGCGAGAGAAAAATGGCCGCCGAACAAAACGAAAACGAGGCTACAGGACTCTAAACTCGCAAAACACCACCAAACACCTACGTATTTGCCGGAAAACACATACGACATTAAAAAACAGGACGCAAAAACATTACAAACACAATAAATAAAAACAACAAACACATACAAAGCTTACTCACAGCAAGAGGGGGCACCCACGACCTCTGCAAGTGAAGTAACACCTCGATTTAAGCACAAATTTCGGCGTTTAGACACCCGAAAATCACCTAAGCGAGAGAAAAAATGGCGCTGAACAAAACGAAAACGAGGCTAAAGGTCCCTAAACTCGCAAAACACCACCAAACAGCTACGGATATTCCGAAAAAGTCGCACAACATAGAAAACGAAGGATGCTACATCAGCCACAGCCGCATACCACACAGCCGACATTTTAGAACAATCGCTTACACAATGCGGAAGTACACAACTACCCTAACGGATTTGCCTCGCGCACGCACACTATGACACTACACACTGCACACATTCATCACGCTTACACAGCAGCTCCACAGCACTGATGATGCAGCAACATCAAAACAGATTGCCAGCTCTTCAACAGAATGCTTCCTGCATATATTACTTCAAAATAGGTAAAGTATTATTTCTTTTATTATTATACACCAAACAGCATTAGCTCACTTACAATTTCATTGCCGTCATTTTTTGACTGGCAATTCGCTAGTATATATATATATATATATATATATATATATATATATATATAGTTAGTACATTTGTGCACACATTTGAGTGTCTAAAAAAAATAAGTTAAGAGTCTTTAATCCAATACCATTGCAAACATGGCTCTTCTTAGGCATATACCTGCTATATTAAACAGATTTAAGTATAGTAAGTACACATCATATTTTTTTTTTTTTATATATATATATTCAATTGGCACCCTTGGGGGCCCAGGGTTGGGGGGGGGGGCACACATTTTGTTTTTGCACCTGGCCCCTTTACTCATTAGCTCCGCCACAGGCACTCACCCACACATAACTTCCTAAATACGTACAAGAAGGGGATAGAGGATTCACTTAGAGACAGTGTCACCTTGGCACACTTACCTTGGGGCACGGCCCTGCTCCAGCACGCACCGCTCCTAATGCAGATTTGCAAAGCCCGTTCTGCACTTTTTCCTAATGAGCCCGGGTGGCAGTGTGCGCTCGAGCAGGCGCTGGTGCTTACCTGGCAGTGATTCAAGGGAATAGTGTTCAGGGACCAATAATGTTACTGCAACCCTCCCAGATCTCTCTAACTCTTGTAGTATAAGTAGGAAGTGAAGCCAATGGCATCAGATTGGAGTCTTTATTTTTTCAAGCCCTTGGTGGTTCCCCAGTCAGTCACAGCTAGGCAGGTGGACAACCGAAATCAGGAAATAATGATACCGTCACAGGGCGGTCCCTTGTCTGTCTCTAAAACATGTATTAACCTATCAAACAATTCAGGATAAAACTCTATGTATAACCCCAGCAACTTATGATTACATACATTGCATAAAAAATATGTTTAATTAGATTACATTTCTATTATTTCAAAGTAAATATTTATATCTATGCAAAAATAAACTATTCAATCCACCTTTATCAGACTACTTATTATTATTATTATTATTATTATTATTATTAGCCTTTATTTGTAATGCCCCGACATTGGCCCCTATATTATTACAAGCCCATAATTACATGTAACCCCACATTTTGTCTGCGAGATACATATTTTTTACATATATAGATGTATTCAATTGACTCGAGCCCACATTTATATGCTCACAGTCCCAACATGAAACCATACGTAGCATTTCAGGGCATGATCATGATCAATTAAACAAGCCCGTAAGTTGTATTTTAAACAGAGTCAATTAGTAAATGAGACTGTCATCATGATATCAGTATAACATGGACTATAAACTACAATCAATTTGTGTTGAGTACAATTTGCAATCGGACTCGCAATCAAGAAATGTAGAAATCAATAAAAACCAATAAAGCAACTGTTCTATTAAATCGTTATTGGGTATTTTATCCCCCAATTAAATGGCTCAGCGCTGGGTTGGAGGATTTCCACAATCCTTACTGGTGTGAGATGATGTGATCAAAATAGGTCCCAAGGTAGTCTTACACAAATGGTGCGTATGTGGCCCTAATAAAAGAAGGACTTCTCGTGTATTCTTCAATGTATGCTCTTTATGTGTGTCTGTTGTTTAGTTTGTGTCCACCTATTTGAGTTGGAAGTGTACAACGCTCTCCACTATGTTCAGAGTTTGCTGCTTTTTGAGGGACACCATTCACAATGATGCGCGAAAATGGGAACTAAAAAATAATAAGGGTGGAAAAAGCGCAAGCCCTCCTAGTGTAGGATGTTAGATATATTGATAGGTGGACGAGTCTCTGATAGTAAAGAGCTCACCTTGAACAACCTCAATAAATATGAGGTCATTTCTGGCTTATAAAATGGAGGAGACAAGGCTTCCTTCTGTCTTTCAATCTTCCCTTTAGGTGCTTCTTTTTCTCAATGAAGAAGTCTATTTGTACATGTATGTTCATATGAAATCTTCATGTATCGTGGATAATAATAATTTCGTTATTATGTGATATTGTGTTTGGGTGAAGTGGGCGATAAGCCTCTAAAATGCCCCCAATCACTCAGACTTTTTCACAATAAAAAAGAATAATTAATTTTCAATTAAACATTATAATGACAATTATCCTCCCCCTGGCTCAGAATACAAGTCATACGAATACAAATGTTAATCATAAAACATATGTAAAAAAATATTTTGTTTAAAAGCAATGTAAAAATAAAATCAAACGCGTTTTGCTGTGTTTCCCACAGCTTCGTCAGTGATATATCACCCCGTAGGGACATACGTAACATGATACATATACACCAATTAGTACATTTCTAGTTTACCAACATAATGGCACATTTTTACACGCATAACTGTGGCACTGTATACATGTACACATTTCTGTTTAATGTATCTTATGTCTGACTCTTTTAAATTATTCCTATTAGTTTTAGTTGATATAGAATAATACAAGGATGTTTAAATACATGATTCTGATAAATGGAAATATATATATATATATATATATATCGAAAATGTATCTTTTATTTTGTCATCTACATTTACTTCATCTCTGGTGAGTTTAAATTATTCAATATAGACAACTTCTTTCCATTTATCATGCCCATGAAACCAAAATCATTTTATTTGTAGTAACTTCTCATGGGTTTGTAAATCTAGATCTATATCTTTATGTGGACATGCTGTCCATGTGACTGGATACAAGCATTAGATATAACTAGGAACTTGCCCGTCAAAAATGACGGGAATAAAATTATAAGGCTGGTAATGCTGTTTGTCACAAAATGTTAGCATATGGCGCCTCTGAGCACCTTTGGCGCTCATTGCGAGCCTCTTCCTCCATCTACTTTAAAGGCCCCACGATGAGTGGCTTCGCAGCTCATTGCCGTTTTTGCCAAGCCACACCTTTCCTGCTTTGCAATGATCCCCTTCGCCGTTAATTGGGACCCCCACAATGAGCGGCAAAATACTCTACAACTACTACACCTGATTATTTCAATCTTAGTATCGACACAATCCTTCCTGTGACAAGCTTTACAGAAATATTTGCAAGTGTGGACATTCTTGTGATGGTAAACAGAGTGGCAATACTGGCCAAAGTAGTCCTCCCAATAAAGGCTTTCATATTCTTTATACGCAATAATGATCATCATGATGGAGTATAAACAATACTTTATCTTTACAGGGGCAATGAAAGTAACGCCAAGACCCCAGATTGTGGTAGCGTATTTTAATTGTCACATTTAAGTGCTTTTAAAAAGCCAGTACATCACTGGAACTAACCATATGTCCATCAGGTATACAAAGTGCTTTGTGTATTTATTTGGCCTGTTCAAGTGATTGTTTGAGGACCGGTTCTAGTTTAGCACAGTCTGGTAAAATAGAGGGTGTTGCCAAAAAATATTGTGAACATTTTTATAGATATGTCAACAAAGACGATGACCATGACTGCAACCCACCAACATGTCCTATTTGTTATGCTCACATTGACGATTTTGACGCACATCTTTGTTACATGAGCCCTTACAACCCACCATCAAATACCATCAAATACCAATACCATCAAAATACATCATTTATGACCTTGAATGAATCCAATAAACAAGCGTACACAACCTAATTATATTTACACTATGTCCTTATATGGTGAAGGTCATGGGATTTTCAGGGTACTAATTGTCTACAAAATTGTGCAGAATGTTTCATAAAATTAAATTTGTAGCTTACACGTTCATAGCGCACAATGCCGGCCATTATGATTCTTATTTTGTAGTCCGTCAATTGATTAAAGAGAAATGGCACAGGGTGGTAAATGACTCTGTGTCACTGTCAGAGATCTTGATATTTATAGACTCTCTACATTTTCTTCCCATAAAACTCAGTAAATTGCCAAAGGCCATGGGCTTTGCCGGGGCTATTTTCAATACAGTTCAAAATCAGAGCCATGTAGGACCACTACCATCTATACATTTTGATGGCATTGATTACATGATGCCTGACGAGAAAAATGGATTCATGAACTGGTATGAGGAGAATAAGTGTCAAACATTTTACTTTCAAGCCGACCTTAAATCCTATTGCCTGCAAGATGTTGAAATTTTGAGGGAGGCTTGTAAGCGCTTTAGTAACAAGAACTGACACTAAAAAAGAGACGTAAGCGCAATGCAGACAGTGATATGGTAGCGACTGACTTGTTTATCGACCCCTTTCAACTCTGAACATTGCCATACACACCGATACTTATGTGATAATACAACTACTTACCAAAAAGCACTATAGCCATTGTACCACAAAACCCAAAAACGCTACTCTACACCCGCCATACAATGGTTTATGTACATAGCGCACAACGAGGACATAACCATACAACACGCTTTGTGAGGTGGTGAAAAGAAAGTAGGTGACTACTATCTGGACGGTTATGCATTGATAAGTGGTGTACATACAGCTTTTAAATTTCAGGGATGTTTTTACCACGGGTGACCTATTTGTTACAATGAGCATGATTCAAACCATGTCACAAAACCAACATATGGTCAATTGCATTACAAGTCTGCAATCAAAAAAACCATTTGCTAAAATGTTGCTATGCTTCTTGTGAGCTTTGGGAACATGATTGGTTAAACATGTTAAATTCAGATGAAGAACTACAGTCCTTCCTTCATAAAAATCAGCTCCCGCAGCCCATGGATCCTAGAGACGCTCTATATGGCGACCGTACAAATGCTATTAAATTGTACAACAAAGCAGCACCTGGTGAAACCATACACTTCTACGATTTTACTAGTTTATACCCGTTTGTCAACAAAACCAAGACAAACCCTGTAGGACATCCAAAAAAAATTTATGAAAACTTTAGGGATATAAAGGGCTACTTTGGCATTGCCAAAGTAAAGGTTCTACCCTGTACGGTCTTTGAAATTAAACGGTAAACTCATGTTCACACTGTGCCTCAAATGTGCCACAAACAATCAGTTGTCACAGTGCGGCCATAGTGATGAAGACCGCGCTCTGACAGGTACGTGGCGCACTATGGAGATTCAGTTAGCTGTTCAAAAGGGTTATAACGTTTCTAAAATGTATGAAGTGTGGCATTTTGACAAATACACTACAAATTTGTTTGAACCCTACATAAAACTCCACCCCAGGGGCAAGCAGGAGGCTTCAGGTTATCCCAGTTGGTGTACAGATGATGAAAAAACACAATATATACTTGATTACGCTGAAACAGAAGACGGGACTTGAATATTAAATCCCCAGATTTCCGCTGGTATAGAAGGTAATATCCCACATCCCCCAGTAACCAGATGAAACACCGTTCAGGGAGTCAACTGAACTTTTTTAATCCCTGCTCCAGGAGTAAACTGCCAACTATCAACTTTTTTAAAAATGTTTTGCAATGCATTACACACACATACCCTTGGTTCTTAAAGTGGTACATACATATTGAACCGAACGGATACAGGCATTTAAACAGCAGGGAGAAGGTTTAACTGAGGGCCCACAGGCAAATACATGAAAAATCCTTCACATGCCGTTACGACCAGATCATATAGAAATTGACCCGGCAAAAGGATACATTTAAAAACTATTTCTAAATTCTTTGTGGGGCAAATTCGGCCAAAGATGTAATTTACCAAACACAACCATTGTTACCATGATGTGGTGTTCAGGCATGCTTATTTACCATACCATGAAGTGTCTGCTTTAGACTTCATAGATGATGAAACAGCTATGCTTATTTGGGAGTACGCGTCAGAGCACTATACTGTGAACAAGTATCTTTATAGCCTGTTTTACTACAGTGTATGCCAGACTTGTATTTCTTTCTGCAGGCCCCAAGACTTATGGGTACAAATTGTCTAATGGGAAAAAAAGCTTAAAAGTAAAATGTATAACCTGAACTCAGCTAACACACAGCTCATTAACTTGGAAAGTCTAAAGGACATGGTTTTGGATCACCGATAAACCCTAATATAGAAACACAAAAAAAGGTTGTCGTAGAACCACCAGATAGTGTGAGGAATAAGAAGTTGTGGCAGATAGAGAGGCGCCCTTTGAGAAAGGCCCAGAAGTGCATGTACACAAAGAGACAATTTCACAGCGCTACCGTCTGGTTATTGATCAGGACGCACCATGGACACACGGCTACAGCATCCTTGCTCCTGTATATTAGCCGGGCCATCCAGCTCAGGAAAAAGTTATTTTGATAAACAATTATCACAACCCTCTGATATACACAAGCCTAATAATGTCATATGGTTTATGCTGGCAAAAAATGTATAATGATTTGGCAAACTTTTTCCCCACACATTTGCAGCCTTATTAAATTGCGATTTGGCCAATTGAATAGGGCCCTATATAGGCACGTAGTCTATTTTTTTTTACAGAGGTTTTTAGTTAGGGAAGACCTGGCTTTTGGATAGAAGTTCACTAACTAAAAAATTCTGTAAAAAAATAGGCTACGTGCCTATATAGGGCCCTATTCAATTGGCCAAATCGCAATTTAATAAGGCTGTAGATTTATAGAAGGATTGCCAGATACTTTTGTGGATGACGATCTGTTTCCACCTGATGAAATTAATCCGGCGGTTATTGATGACTTGGTGGAAGACGCCAGCCACAATTCCCAAATTGAAAAAGCCAAATCTGTGCGTCACAGGAGCCTGGGTATCATGGACCTTGTACAGAATGTGTTTTTCCGGGGTAAAAAGAGTAGAAGAAGGATTCATTTAAATACTAAATATATGGTACTTTTCAAAAATCCTAAAGATAAATTACAAATCAGCACTTTAGTAGGACAGATGGACCCTGGTATATCCCAATTCTTTCTAGAAGTTTTTGAAGATGCTGCACGACGGCCTTCTGCTTATTTATTAGTAGAGTTAAGATCCACAACACCCGATGAGTATCATCTAAGAACAGGGCCTTTTCCCCTGACGTGCCGTCTATATAGATCTTTAAAAATACATATTCTAAAAAGCGTCCACTTTAACTCACATCTCATTTTCTTTCACTCCGGTCATCAGTAAACATGTCTGTCCATCTGAAGCGCAATTGGGAATTTTTAAACTCTTTAAATAATGCAAAACCAGGTCGTAGAAAAGCTATTTTGTGCGGTTCATCTAATTATTTTAGAGCCTCTATATGTGATATAGTCCCGAGTGTTCTTAAGGGCAGATTAGCAGAAAGTAGTGTTTAAAAAGTTGGGCATGCTTAATAAAACAAGAAGTAATGACAAATACTCCATTGGTATGAAGAAGGCTGGGGGTGTGGGGGGGGGGGGTTATAGGGTCTCTTCTAGGCTTCCCTATACCTTTACTGACAGGTCTATCGAACAATAGCTAACAGAGTATGCAGAGAAAATGTACCTAGTTCCAAAACATGATTTAGATCATTTAAGACCCACAGAAGAGGCGCCTGATACTGACACACGCAAGTCTGTAACAAATAGATTGGGAGGAGAATTTGCTGATATACTACAGAATCCAAATTTGCCAGAGGATGTAAAGATAAAGAAATACTCATCTGTGTTACAAAAATATTTGGTGTATGTTAAACAGAATAATGGTAAAATATCTCAGATTGGATGATTTGATAAAGAAAGTCCACAGGTGAGGGACTCTGATGAAGAAGGTGATGGCATCATTTGTGAGGTTCTTGGTAATGTAAATGACCGCTTTAAGAGAATCGCTGAACTGCTTTTAACTAAAATATTACACTCCAAGAACATAACACCTTGGAACATGGAAGGCGACTTTATTTACAAGGATCAGTTGGTCCCCGGTTCTAACATACTAGATTTTAGCCATAAGTAACAGTGCGCAAAACACCACAGGGCTGGGACGATGTTTTTAAGGCTTTGGCCAAATTAAACATGCCATCAACAGTTGTTGGAAATGCTATAAACCGAGACATGTATGATCGTTTAAAAATGTAACTTAGCGGATTTGGCACCCTATCTCCAGGATTATCACAACAACGGAAAGAGTTCAGTTGGCGTACAACGCCGTACGCCCAGCAAACATCGCCTCACGGATCACTGTTACCTAGGAAAAAAACACACTGTCAACCGTGGTTGAGTTTGTAAAATGTCTTGTATATATTTGTTATTATCTTTTGTATATCTGTATATATATTTTTGTACCAGTATTGTTGAAATCATTGTAACGTATCCGCATCATTATATGCTTTTACCTTTTAAATAAAAATGTTATTAACTATATATAATGTATTTATCGTCTGTTTTCTATAACTGACCTACAATACATAACGTAGATCATGTTTTTAATCTATTAATAAGTTCACAATGCATAATGTGAATGTTTTATTAAACCTTTCTATAGTAAGGCTACAGTAAATAAAATTGCCCATTTTTTATATTTTATTAATAATTTATATAAATTATTTTACTCCTATAAATATGGGAGTTCAGGGCTATGGGGTGCTTTGGGGTTGGGGGTAAGTGGATGCGCAGTACGCGGAGTCACAATATGCCACCAGAGGCGTTAGGGGGTGGGTGGCGCATGAGGGGTGAAAGGGGCGTGGTCACCTGATAAAATTAATTGTTGACGAATCATACATATGTATACAACTTCTACAGCTTTACTGCAATTAACACAGCTGGCTTTTAGGGCCCTATGCTAATTCCTTAAAGATAAACTAGGAGTGGCCTAACTGCCGAAAAGCAGAACACAGTCTCCATTGATTTTCGCCCTGACAATAAATTATGAGGTAATCCCTGACACTCTGAGACCCAAACACTATGCTAATAAAAAAATCCCCTCACTCACAAGCTAGAGCATTAACCTAACTCCCAAAAACTGAAGAAATACTGTTGAGTACCAATGACCACTCGTAAAGGCTTTAAAAGCTTTTGCTGGGTGCCATATATGCAGTTAGAGAAAGGATAACATTAACCCCTATAAGGCAGTGAGTCCCGATCGGGACTCCCTGACACCTAAAATGAACCCCCTCCTTTATTGCGGGGTCCCGATTAAATCCCTGCAGACCCATAACCATTAACTCTTGGTGCGGTGGTCCAGTCCTCATCTTCTGAGCCAGGAAAGGGCTTTCCCAAAAAAATGCTCTATTAAAAAAAATCCTTTTAAACTAATGGGGATCCATTTAAGAACCCCCTTTTCAGGGATTGACTTTATTTTCCATGTAGTCTGTATGACTCAATTTATGAAAGTATGCTGAACATTTGGGCCCCTGCATTACGACACTCAGGTCACGTCCGTAAACCATTCGTCAGGCAGTAGCACTAAAGGGGCTGGATTACAGCACCCATGCAACTCTTCTGCAATCCTCTATCTGATCCAGCTATGTTTGCTGCGCCACAGCCATGATGTCCATGGGACACAGCAAATGGAAACATGCTTTGCAGAGGTGGAGGCTGTAGGGCACCTCACTTTGTAACAAAACCACTACACACAACCGGTAACTCGCCTGTGTCCCTCTTCCCCTCCTCCTCTCCTCACCTTGTGTCTCTCTTCCCCCCTCCTTCCCTCCCCTGTGTGTCTCTTCCCCTTCTCCTCTCCTCCCCTGTGTCTCTCTTCCCCTCCTCCTCTCCTTCCCCTGTGTCTCTCTCCCCCTCCTCCTTTCCTTACCCTGTGTCTCTCTTCTCCTCCTACTCTCCTTCCTCTGTGTCTCTCTAACCTCCGACTCTCCCTCCCCTGTGTCTCTCTTCTCCTCCTATTCTCCTTCCCGTGTCTTTCTTCCCTCCGACTCTCCCACCCCTGTGTCTCTCTTCCCCTCCTCCTCTCCTTACCCTGTGTCTCTCTTCCCCTTCTCTCCTTACCCTGTGACTCTCTTCCCCTCCTCTCCTTACCCTGTGTCTCTCTTCCCCTCCTCCTCTCCCTCCCCTGTGTCTCTCTTCCCCTCCTCCTCTTCTTACCCTGTGTCTCTCTTCCCTCCGACTCTCCCACCCCTGTGTCTCTCTTCCCCTCCGACTCTCCCACCCCTGTGTGTCTCTTCCCCTCCTCTCCTTACCCTGTGACTCTCTTCCCCTCCTCTCCTTACCCTGTGTCTCTCTTCTCTCCGACTCTCCCACCCCTGTGTCTCTCTTCCCCTCCTCTCCTTACCCTGTGACTCTCTTCCCCTCCTCTCCTTACCCTGTGTCTCTCTTCCCTCCGACTCTCCCACCCCTGTGTCTCTCTTCCCCTCCTCTCCTTACCCTGTGTCTCTCTTCCCCTCCTCCTCTCCCTCCCCTGTGTCTCTCTTCCCTTCCTCCTCTTCTTACCCTGTGTCTCTCCTCCCTCCTCCTCTCCTTACCCTGTGTCTCTCTTCCTCTCCGACTCTCCCACCCCTGTGTCTCTCTTCCCCTCCTCTCCTTACCCTGTGACTCTCTTCCCCTCCTCTCCTTACCCTGTGTCTCTCTTCCCTCCGACTCTCCCACCCCTGTGTCTCTCTTCCCCTCCTCTCCTTACCCTGTGTCTCCCTTCTCCTCCTCCTCTCCTTGTCCTGTGTCACTAACCCCCCGAACCGCTCAAATACAAAATCTAATAAACACAATAATAATTAAAAAACACTCACCCATAGCATGGGGGGACAGCCAGGACGTCTGTAAGTGAGGTTACACATGAATTTAACCCCAAAATCCCAAGTTTCAACACTCGAAAATCGGCTAAGCGAGAAAAAAATGGCAGCCGAAAAAAATGAAAACCAGGCTCCACGACCCCGGACCACGCAAAACACTGCCAGCCGCATACAACTTAGCCAAGAAATCTGAGATAAGCTCGGAACCCCACATTAACCCCTTGCAGAGATCCGAGATAAGCTTGGAACCCCGCATTAACCCTATGCTACAGGGGTCCGATCAGAACCCCTATGTGTGCCCACATTACGACACTCAGGTCACGTCCGTAAACCATTCGTCAGGCAGTAGCACTAAAGGGGCTGGATTACAGCACCCATGCAACTCTTCTGCAATCCTCTATCTGATCCAGCTATGTTTGCTGCGCCACAGCCATGATGTCCATGGGACACGGCAAATGGAAACATGATTTGCAGAGGTGGAGGCTGTAGGGCACCTCACTTTGTAACAAAACCACTACACACAACCGGTAACTCGCAGCACTTAGTCCTCTCCTTCCCCTGTGTCCCTCTTCCCCTCCTCCTCTCCTCACCTTGTGTCTCTCTTCCCCCCTCCTTCCCTCCCCTGTGTGTCTCTTCCCCTTCTCCTCTCCTCCCCTGTGTCTCTCTTCCCCTCCTCCTCTCCTTCCCCTGTGTCTCTCTCCCCCTCCTCCTTTCCTTACCCCGTGTCTCTCTTCTCCTCCTACTCTCCTTCCTCTGTGTCTCTCTTCCCTCCGACTCTCCCTCCCCTGTGTCTCTCTTCTCCTCCTATTCTACTTCCCGTGTCTTTCTTCCCTCCGACTCTCCCACCCCTGTGTCTCTCTTCCCCTCCTCCTCTCCTTACCCTGTTTCTCTCTTCCCCTCCTCCTCTCCTTACCCTGTGTCTCTCTTCCCCTTCTCTCCTTACCCTGTAACTCTCTTCCCCTCCTCTCCTTACCCTGTGTCTCTCTTCCCCTCCTCCTCTCCCTCCCCTGTGTCTCTCTTCCCCTCCTCCTCTTCTTACCCTGTGTCTCTCTTCCCTCCGACTCTCCCACCCCTGTGTCTCTCTTCCCCTCCGACTCTCCCACCCCTGTGTCTCTCTTCCCCTCCTCTCCTTACCCTGTGACTCTCTTCCCCTCCTCTCCTTACCCTGTGTCTCTCTTCCCTCCGACTCTCCCACCCCTGTGTCTCTCTTCCCCTCCTCTCCTTACCCTGTGACTCTCTCCCCCTCCTCTCCTTACCCTGTGTCTCTCTTCCCTCCGACTCTCCCACCCCTGTGTCTCTCTTCCCCTCCTCTCCTTACCCTGTGTCTCTCTTCCCCTCCTCCTCTCCCTCCCCTGTGTCTCTCTTCCCCTCCTCCTCTTCTTACCCTGTGTCTCTCTTCCCTCCTCCTCTCCTTACCCTGTGTCTCTCTTCCTCTCCGACTCTCCCACCCCTGTGTCTCTCTTCCCCTCCTCTCCTTACCCTGTGACTCTCTTCCCCTCCTCTCCTTACCCTGTGTCTCTCTTCCCTCCGAATCTCTCCCACCCCTGTGTCTCTCTTCCCCTCCTCTCCTTACCCTGTGTCTCTCTTCCCCTCCTCCTCTCCCTCCCCTGTGTCTCTCTTCCCCTCCTCCTCTTCTTACCCTGTGACTCTCTTCCCCTCCTCTCCTTACCCTGTGTCTCTCTTCCCTCCGACTCTCCCACCCCTGTCTCTCTCTTCCCCTCCTCTCCTTACCCTGTGTCTCCCTTCTCCTCCTCCTCTCCTTGTCCTTTGTCACTAACCCCCCGAACCGCTCAAATACAAAAACTAATAAACACAATAATAATTAAAAAGCACTCACCCATAGCATGGGGGGACAGCCAGGACGTCTGTAAGTGAGGTTATACATGAATTTAACCCCAAAATCCCAAGTTTCAACACTCGAAAATCGGCTAAGCGAGAAAAAAATGGCAGCCGAAAAAAATGAAAACCAGGCTCCACGACCCCGGACCACGCAAAACACTGCCAGCCACATACAACTTAGCCAAGAAATCGGAGATAAGCTCGGAACCCCACATTAACCCCTTGCAGAGATCCGAGATAAGCTTGGAACCCCGCATTAACCCTATGCTACAGGGGTCCGATCAGAACTCCTATGTGTGCCCACATTAAGCCCATGTCGTTGTGCCGACAATAACCCTTGCAGTCACGATTGTGTCCCCCACTGCATTTAAGAGGTGTTAAGTCCCTGCCGCAGGTCCTTAACGGGCCCGCGGCACACAAACAGTTGCCGGCCCACATTAACCCTTCCAGGGGGGTTCCCGATCACACGTGATCCTGGACCCTGCTGCAATCAAAATTAGAATTTCCCGCCTTGCGAGTCCTTAAAGGACCGTAAAGGTTCTTAAAGGACCCACGATAAAAACAAAATTAACCCTATCACTCATGGGGCTCTATACAGCGCATAATAACCCGGATTCTTCCAGGGACCAGCCGGGGCAGAAGAGGAGGAGCACATGGACATCACGCCAAGGTAAGTTCAATGTATATTATGTTTATTTTTTTTTTTTATGTGTGTATTCAGTACTAATCTAATGTTTAATTTTAACTGGGGCCATGCTGGAAAGGTGAGTAGAATATTTAGAATGTTTCTTTATTGTATGTAAATGTATTGTACTAATTTTTTTTTTTCCTAGGTTGGTGATCTGAAGGGACATTTGCAAAGGTAAGTAGTCTTAATTATTTTTTTTAGGTTAAATTTAGGGTTTGTGTATGGAGATAGGATTTATTGTATGTTAGATAGAGAGGATGTATTTTAGGTAGGTAGGGGGGTATGTGTGTATTTTAGATAGTGGGGTATGTATATATGTTAGATAGGATTTATTGTATTTTAGATAGTGGGGTATGTGTGTATTTTAGATAGGATTAATGTATTTGAGATAGTGGGGTATGTATGTATGTTAGATAGGATTTTATTTATTTAAGATAGTGGGGTATGTATGTATGTATGTTAGATATGATTTAATGTATTTTAGAGAGTAGGGTATGTGTGTATTTTACATAGGATTTAATGATTTTTAGATAGGTGGGTAAGTATGTATTTTAGATTGGGGGTATTGTATTGTATTTGATTTGTATTGTATTGTATTATATTGTAATGTATATCTTTTGTATGTATTTCCTTTTTAGGTTTGTATTTTTATTTTTTTTCTGTAGTAAACTTATGTTTTATTATTTTCCATAATTAGTGGGGTGGGGGGTTTATTACCGGGTAGGTAGCTAGCATTTTAACATTTTTTTATTGTCCCGTCATTTTTGACGGGCAAGTCGCTAGTAATGAATAAAGAAAAAAAGGAATATATCAATAAATATAGCTAATCTAACATAATGACATTAATTTATGGTCCTTATAGGACTTACTGGCTGACTTTACATCTTGACGTTGAAATATGTGGTCCAAGAGGCAGGATATTTAACGCCACGGTAGACGGCAGTCAGCTTTCTCTCATTGAATAAGACACAGAATAGCGGTAAAATGGCGGTCAGTTTATTTTGAAAATTCAACCCTGACAGGGCACTTAATATATTTTTCAGCAGAGAAGCTTTTTTTTTTCCTTTGCCTTCTTTTGGCCTTATACAAATTAATTTTTGCACACATTGTTATACTTATTTTATTAAAAGCTCATATTTGGGTTAGTTACTATGTAGCCTGCGAGCTGGTATAGACATCACTGGACATAGCTTGCTATAATTTTATATATATTTGGCAATAGTGATGTCACGAACATAAAATTTTCGGTTCGCGAACGCTAACCGATGCAAATGTTCGCGAACCGGCGAACCCGGCGAACCGCCATGGACTTCAACGGGCAGGCGGATTTTAAAACCCACAGGGACTCTTTCTGGCCACAATAGTGATGGGAAAGTTGTTTCAACGGGACTAACACCTGGACTGTGGCATGCCGGAGGGGGATCCATGGCAAAACTCCCACAGAAAATTACATAGTTGATGCAGAGTCTGGTTTTAAGCCATAAAGGGCATAAATTACCTAACATTCCTAAATTGTTTGGAATAACGTGCTTTAAAACATCAGGTATGATGTTGTATCGATCAGGTAGTGTAAGGGTTACACCCGCTTCACAGTAACAGACCAATATCCCCGTTTAATGCACCGCAAACAACCGCAAACAGTCCATTTGCACAACCGCAAACTCCCCATTTGCACAAGGTTGGATACCAAGCTAGCCATGTCCCGTTCCTTGTCCTCACTGATGTCATTGAAGGTCTCTTCCTCCACCCAGCCACCAAGGGTCCCCGAAAGGTGACAACAAGCACCCTGGGACGCCTGCTGTGTTTGGTCTTTCACCTCCTCAAAGCCACCTTACTCCTCTGACTCCTCTTCTTCAGACTCCTCTCACTGCGTTGCCTCTCTCTGCATTATATGCATTACTAGCGAATTGCCCGTCAAAAAATGACGGCAATGAAATTGTAAGGTAGCTAATGCTGTTTAGTGTGTAATAATGAAATATATAATACATTAATAAATGAATATACTTTACCTATTTTAAAGCATTGTGTGGAAGAGCTGTGAATGTGTTTTGATGTTGCTGCAGCATTAGTGGTGTGGATCTGCTGTGTAAGCGTGCTGAATGTGTGCAGTGTAACACTGTGCGTGCGCGAGCCCAAACCGTTAGCGTAGTCGTGTACTTCCGCATTGGCGTAAAATGGCGAGTAATGTGTGGTATACGTCTGTATCGGAATATCCGTAGGTGTTTTGTGGTGTTTTGCGAGTTTCTTGTGGTGTTTTGCGAGTTTAGAGTGCTGTAGCCTCGTTTTCGTTTTGTTCGGCGGCCATTTTTTCTCTCGCTTCGATTTTTTTTTAGTCTCTCAACTGTTTTATTTCGAGTAAAATCGAGGTGTAAGTTGTATTTTTGAGGTGCTGGGTGCTCCCTCTTGGTGTAGGTAAGTTTTTTATGTATGTGCTGTGTGTATGTATTGTGTTTTACATTTTGTAATGTTCGCGAGTTGCGTCCGAGTGTTGCGAGGCCGTAATGTGTGTGAACGTGTGTTGTATGTTGTTTGCGAGTGTCGTAATGTGTGTGTCGTACTGTTTGGGTTGCGACGTGAAGTTTGCGAGGGTCGCAGTTGCTGGCATGGAGCGCCTTCGGCGCTCCATGCCAGCAACTGCGGCCCTTGCTTTGCGAGGTCCTCAGGTGCTGGCATGGAGCGCCTACGGCGCTCCATGCCAGCAACTGAGACCCTCGGGCAGTGCCCTCGCTTTGCGAGGGCCGCGGGCTCGCTGCGCGAGCCACGGCCCTCGCTACGCGAGGGCCGCAGCTCGCTACGCGATTCGCGGCCCTCGCTTCGCGAGCCCGCAGCGTTAGCAACAACTCGTACGCTCACAACTATATATGTGATTATTATAAGGTGTGTTAAGTAGTACTACTCTTCTCAGTTTAATACTTGTTACAGCACATATCAGGGGGCGTGTATAAGGCCTGGATTTTTGGAACCGGGAGATGGAAAAAGATACTTGTTTGGTCGTATCACTTCAAATTTGGGACAAGGCGCGTGCAATCTAAGGTGCCACCATATAGGAGTGGCGTGTTTGTAAGTACTACTCTTATCAGTTTAATACTTGTTACGTCACCTATCAGGGGGCGTGTATAAGGCCTGGATTTTTAGAACCGGGAGATGGAAAAAGATGCTTGGTTGGTCGTATCACTTCAATTTTGGGGCACGGCACGTGCAATTAAAGGTGCCACCAGATAGGAGTGGCGTGTTTGTAAGTACTACTCTTATCAGTTTAATACCTGTTACAGCACCTATAAGGGGGCGTGTATAACCCCTGGATTTTTAGAACCGGGAGATGGAAAAAGATGCTTGGTTGGTCGTATCACTTCAATTTTGGGGCACGGCATGTGCAATCTAAGGTGCCACCAGATACGAGTGGCGTGTTTGTAAGTACTACTCTTATCATTTTAATACTTGTTACAGCACCTATCAGGGGGCGTGTATAAGGCCTGGATTTTTAGAACTGGGAGATGGAAAAAGATGCTTGGTTGGTCGTATCACTTCAATTTTGGGGCACTTTGTGACATTAGCTTCTTACGCTCAAACATGTCCTTTACAGGCACCTGACTATGGGCAGATGAGCAGGAACTGCTCAAGGCGAGAGACGGAGTGGCGGATGGTTGAGAGGGGGCAAGGAGGACAGCAGTGGTTGATGTGGCTGATGATGCTGGACCAGGAGGAGGATGGCGGCTTTGAGTTTGTGTGCTGCTTGTACTCATGTGTTGGTCTGGAGTCACCCAAACATTAGGTCTCAACCTGTAGAGGATAAGGGAACCAGGCTACTCTAGACCTCATTCATCATTACAGGTTTTGACAGATTGGTACTATGCGTGCAAGCTACTGTGACAACAGATATGAGTGGCACTGTGCACTTGCAGAAGTTGGTAGAGTAGATGCTGTAGGTCTGACACACACGCTTGCAGACAACTAACTGCTATGCAATCTATTACAGTAGAATTTTTTTTTTTTTTAATGTACACTACTGTTACACCAGATATGAATGGTGTGTTAAGTAGTACTACTCCTATCAGTTTAATCCCTGTTATGTGCCTTTTTTGGGGGTTTGGTTGTTGAAGCCACAGTGCAGCACCAGAGGCCAGAAAAATTAGGCATGTACACATGCCTGAACAATTAGGTATTGTTGATCTTGCAGCGAACAGAGAAGAAGGTAGGCCTGATTCAACGCCCCAGCCCCGCATACCCACACTCAGAGATTGAGGGGGGGACCTGAGAAGGCCACGGGCCGGAGATATAAAGGGGGGCCATCCCAAATAAGCACACAAGCAGGGACAAAGGTAGTGAAGGGGACATAGAGGCCCATGGACTGACGGTCGCCATCTTGGCAGGAAAAGGGCCCAGCAATTAAGCCAAACTGACCCAGCACAGGCAGCTACTTGAGTCAAACGCTGTACAATTACACCTTAATAAAGCTGAAACATGCAGCAGCAGGGATTCTAAATGGCCACACGGGGACAAGGAGGCTAACAGCCCCCACAGTCTCTGCGCCACTCTTTTTAACAGATAACCCAAGGGGCTAACTAGGGACCTTGCCCACATAAAAAACAGAATTTTATTGGAGGAATTATTAGTGTCTTTACCCCCCAAGAGAGGACATAATATACAGTATCTTTAGACTACCTGATGGCCAAACCTCCTTTAGCCCCAATGCTATCCAAGAAACATTTAAAAACTTTTATCAGACCATATATTCATCCCAATCCCGCTGCAGCGGATCTGACATAGAGTCCTTCCTACTAGAGCAAGAAGTCCACAAAATAGCTGTACCTCAATTGGACAGCTTGAACCTAGACATATCCCAAGAGGAAGTTAAATCTACAATCCAAGATCTTAAATTTGGCAAGTCCCCAGGGCCAGACGGTTTTACTCATCTGTACTATAAGAAATTTGAGCCCTTGCTTACCCCTGCACCTAACATCTTTGTTTAACGCTATACTAAATGGAGAACCTATGCCCCCTTAATTGAATCAGGCCGACCTCATAGTCTTTCCAAAAGAGGGTAGGGACCCTTTAGAGGTTAAAAATTATCGCCCCATACCCCTGATTAATGTGGATGTCAAGATCCTAGCTAAAATTATGGCCAAACGAATATCTAACCTTTTACTGGACTAAATACACAAGGACCAAACGGGTTTCATTCCTTTCAGAGAGGCAGGAGATAATGTTAGGAGGGTTCTGAACGCCCAGTTCTTGGTTCAACACTATAACAACCCAGTTTGCCCTCTAGCCCTAGACATAGAGAAGGCTTTTGATACGGTGGAATGGCCATATATGTACAAAATGGTAGCTATGTTTGGATTTGAGGGACGCTTTCTCAACCTGCTCAGAAGGTACTACGACTCACCAGTAGCTAACTTAAAGATACCAGGGGACCATAAGGAGAGGGACCAGGCAGGGATGCCCACTCTCCCCACTGCTATTTGCTCTTGCCATTGAACCCCTAGCGCAGGCAATCAGAACCAACCATGCCATCCAGGGGGTTCAAGTAGGACACCATCAGTTTAAGTGTTCACTTTTCGCGGACGATATGCTTTGCACCCTGACCAAGCCCCTTCTCTCTATACCAGCACTCATGTCCACTATAAAAGACTTCAGCAAAATCTCGGGCCTCCAATCCTTGCAAAAGGATATTTCTCTTTCAATGGAACCCGCTTACTGGGGATACACATAAAAAAACTTATCTCAATCCTAGAACAAGCTATTCCAATTAATGGCTTTAGCATTCAAAATACACATAGCTACCCGGGCCCGTATGAATTCACAAATCTCTTTTACCAAACTTTTATAGACTTGTTATTACCCCACTTAGACACACTTTTCAATCAAATTTTCGAAGGCTCTCCCATGCCACAAGAACTAAACCATGCAAATATGATATGTTTCCCAAAAGAACGATGAGACCCATTAGAAGTTAAAAATTACTGCCCCATATCACTCCTAAACGGGGATATAACAATTTGGGCCAAATTAATGACAAACAGGATTTCGCGATTTTTCCCCTCCATAATCCATAAAGACCAAACAGGGTTTATCCCCCATAGACAAACGGGGGACAATATCAGATGGACACAAAATTTAATCTCATGGTCATCCCTACATCAAATACCCACATGCCTTTTGGCATTAGATATAGAAAAGGCCTTTGATACGTTGGAATGGCCTTATTTGAAAGCAGTATTACAGAAATTTGGGTTTGCAGGCAAATTTATGAACTTGATAGATACATACTACAAATCCCCGTCAGCCAGATTAAAACTCCCGGGAGATCGCTTACAACACATAAAGATTCAAAGGGGAAAAAACAAATTTTTAGATTTATTTGGAATCATAAAGCCCCGAGGATCTCAAAAAATAATATGTATAGACCAAAAGGGAAAGGGGGCCTATTGTGCCCGAATCTCAAACTGTATTACAAGGCATCGCAGCTGGCTTTCATTCCTCTGGCGCATTCTCCAAAACACATCAGCCGCTCTGGGTATTTATGGAAAATGTAAGCATGTCACCTTATACATGGGATACAGTAATATGGATTCCAGGCCTGTATACTTTTTTGAGAAACTTGAAAAACCCGTTGATTAAGCACTCATTAAAAATATGGACGGAGATGAACTGGACACAAAAACTGGACACTCGGGTATCAGATCTTACCCCTATCGTACCCAATCCCCACTTTAAGATACATCTTCCGGAAAGCTCTCTCAGTTGGTGGAAGTCTCAGAACTTACTAAGGGTTGGTCCATGGTGGCATGACGACAAAATAATGACCTATGAGCGGGTGAGAGATAGATACAATTTACCCCTGGCTGAACACTATAATTTTTGCAGGATACATCATTTGATATATAAACGATAAGTGGTAGGGGAACCCCCCAAAGAAACACCTGGCTACTCAAAAAAATTAGGGATTCCCCCTTTCAGCCTGGTATTATTAGCCTCATGTATGAACTATTTAATGAAAACTCATGGGCAAACAAACCAGACTATACCAAAGCCTGGGAGAGGGATTTGGGCACCGAGTTGGCAGACAGCACATGGGATAAAAGTTGGCGAGGCTTAAGTAGGGGATCTTTAAATTATAGTCTGCTTGAGACTTCAATAAAGGTCCTACACAGGACATATATTACTCCTTTTAAGCTAAATAAATGGGATCCAAAACGGGGCAGCTCATGTTTTAGGAACAGTGGTAATGAGGCTACATTTATTCATGTCTGGTGGGAGTGTTCGGCAGTCATAAGACTATGTGAAGAAACATGCTTACTAGCTTCTAAAATGTTTAAGATTCAGATTTCTGCTAATATAGAAAACTGCATGCTGGGTGTTCCGCATGTCTGTCTCTCGCCCGCTCAAAATAGGCTATTAAAGTTCATCATGTTGGCCACAAAGAACCATATAGGCAGACAATGGAAATCGGATACCTTACACTTTCAGGCGGTTAAAAATAAATTAAACTTTATCCTTATAAATGAACGCCTTACCCATTTAGTAGACAACTCCATGGATACATTTTGAGATATATGGTCTCCGTGGCTGCAATTAAGGGATAGCATATCATCTGGAGACAATTAAAGAAATTTATGTCCGGAATAGGGGCTCCCCTAAATGGGAGAGGATATTCTCAAGAGAACGGGATGGATGGAGGTGTGTGTGGATCCTTAGAGGGGCGGAGGACGGAGGTAAGTGCTATATTTTACATCATATTTATGTAAAAAAGGAGGATGTTTGTGGACCTTTCCCTTTCCCAACATGTTAAATGTTAAAACTAGTTATTTTTTTTCCCAATTATAGTCGGATTCAAGACTTAAAGGGAATCAACTTAAAACAAACTGAATTAAAGATATATTAATAACTGAAAAGTAAAAAAAATATATTTTTTTAGGCTACAGGTACAACCAAATCCAGATAACATACTAGCCCTGGATATGGTATAAGCTCCAAGATTATGGAATGGAAAGGGGTAAACTGAGTATTAATAGAGATAAGGTAACTCAGTGATGTATTAACATGTATGGATATATATGTAACATGGAAATGGTTGTTTGAATATGATATATTACCTGACCTAATAAAATATTTTTTGAAAGAAAAAAATACACATAGCTAGCAGTTGGAAAACCCCAAATTAAAACTTTCAGGAATTAATAAAAAAAATCAACTATTAACTGCTCAACGAGAGATTTAACCATGTAGTCTTGGATAGAATCACCCAGTTCCAGACAATTTGGGATCCCTGGATAACATCCCCATTTAGTGCACCCCTAATATTATAAAACATTTGTTAATGGTTGAAGCGACTCGGGGGGAAGGACCGGAGTAGGGGGAGCCCTGGAGGGGACCCTTCAGAAGCAACCGGCAGCAAAATCATCCGAGGAAAGGAGAGGTCGCCTACTGAAGCCTGCCCTAGGGTAACCAAAGGGCGATTGAGCAGGTTGTAAATAATATATTGTAAATAATATTGTAAATAATATTGTAAAGATATTGTAAATAATAAGCTACTGCTGGAGTGATGATAGATAATAGGACTTTGGTGTTAACTGCTGATATACTCTTTACTATTGTCTGTTTTACCATGTCTTAGGTTTCTCTTAAAAATTGCAATCACAGTCAAAAAAAAGAAAATTTATTAACCAAAAAAGTAAAAATATGAAGGCCTAGCCAGCTAATTTTAACAAAATGTCTTCATTGTCATATTGACTGTTCAATATGCTTTCTATTTCATTACATGCCGTACGCCTTCTGACATAAAAATTTAAATTAAAAAATTAGGTATTGTGAACCAGCGTGTGAATCATTTTTAGCCGAAGGCAGCTCATCTCATCAGGCCTTTTTCAGTCGAATGTATCACCCAGTGTCAGTCCCTTCGGGATCCATCCCTCATTCATCTTTATAAAGGTTAGGTAATCTAGACTTTTTTGACCTAGGCGACTTCTCTTATCAGTGACAAAACCTCCTGCTGCACTGAAGGTCCTTTCTGACAGGACACTTGAAGCGGGGCAGGACAGAAGTTCTATGGCAAATTGGGATAACTCAGGCCACAGGGCAAGCGTGAACACCCAGTAGTCAAGAGGTTTATCGCTCCTCATAGTGTCGATATCTGTAGTTATGGCGAGGTAGACTGCTACCTGACGGTCGAGTCGTTCTCTGATGGTGGACCCCAAAGGGCTATGGTGGTGCAAAGGACTTAAAAAGCTCTGCATGTCCTCCATCAACAACACGTCTGTAAAGCGTCCTCGCCTTGCCGGCGTGGTCGTGGGAGGAGGAGGATTATGTTCCCCTCTTCTGCTGTAAGATTGCCATTGTGCTGTGACATCACCCTTAAACGCTGTGTAAAGCATACTTTTTAATTTATTTTAGAAGTGCTGCATCCTTTCGACTTGTGGTAATACAGTAACATTTCAGGCACTTTCTGCTTATACCAGGGGTCTAGTAGCGTGGAACACCCACTACAAGTCGTTCTCCTTCATCCTTTTTATACGAGGGTCCCTCAACAGGCACGACAGCATGAAAGACCCCTATTTGCACAAGGTTGGATGCCGAGCTAGTCATGTCCCGTTCCTCGTCCTCAGTGATTTCACTGAAGGTATTTTCTTCCCCCCCAGCCACGTACAACACCACGGGTACCAGATAGGTGACAAAGAGCACCCTGGGATGCCTGTTGTGATTGGTCTTCCTCCTCCCCCTCAAAGCCACATTCCTCCTCTGACTCCTCTTCCTCACAATCCTCTTCCAGCGTTGCCGCAGGTCCAGCAAGCGATGCTGATAAGGCTGTTTCTGGTGGTGATGGTGACCACAACTCTTCCTCGTCACGCTCATCTATGGCCTGATCCAGCACTCTTCGCAGGGCACGCTCCAGGAAGAAAACAAATGGTATGATGTCGCTAATGGTGCCTTCCGTGCGACTGACAAGGTTTGTCACCTCCTCAAAAGGACGCATGAGCCTACAGGCATTGCGCATGAGCGTCCAGTAACGTGGCAAAAAAATTCCCAGCTCCACAGAGGCTATCCTAGCACCCCGGTCATACAAATACTCGTTAACGGCTTTCTCTTGTTGGAGCAGGCGGTCGAACATTAGGAGTATTGAATTCCAACGTGTGGGGCTGTCACAAATCATGCGCCTCACTGGCATGTTGTTTTGCGGCTGGTTATCTGAGAAGTGCGCCATGGCCGTGTAGGAACGCCTTAAATGGCCAAACAACTTTCTGGCCTGCTTCAGGACGTCCTGTAAGCCTGGATACTTATGGACAAAGCGTTGTGCGATCAGATTACACACATGTGCCATGCACGGCACATGCGTCAACTTGCCCAAATTCAATGCCGCCAACAAATTTCTTCCGTTGTCACAAACCACTTTGCCAATCTCCAGTTGGTGCGGAGTCAGCCATTGATCCACCTGTGCGTTCAGGGCGGACAGGAGTGCTGGCCCGGTGAGACTCTCTGCTTTCAGGCAAGTCAACCCCAAGACGGCATGACACTGCCGTATCCGGGATGTGGAATAGTATCTGGGGAGCTGGGGGGTGCCGTTGATGTGGAGCAAGACGCAGCAGAAGAGGACTCAGCTGGATGGAGTAGGAGGAGTAGAGGAGGTGGCAGCAGGCCTGCCTGCAAGTCGTGGCGGTGTCACCAACTCCTCTGCAGAGCCACTCATTCCATGATTGGCAGGCGTCATCAGGTTTACCCAATGCACAGTGTAGGTGATATACCTGCCCTGACCATGCTTTGCAGACCAGGTATCAGTGGTCAGATGGACCCTTGCCACAACACTGTGTGCCAGAGATGCCATTACTTCCTTTTGCACAATCGAGTACAGGTTGGGGATTGCCTTTTGGGCAAAGAAATTTGGGCCGGGTACCTTCCACTGAGGTGTCTCAATCACTACCCTACGCCGGGCAAGGGGGTGACTTTGTGGCATTGGCTTCTTACGCTCAAACATGCTCTTGACAGACACCTGACTGTGGGGAGATGAGCAGGAACAGAAGGAGGCGAGAGACGGAGTGGCGGATGGTTGAGAGGGGGCAAGGAGGACAGCAGTGGTTGACGTGGATGAAGATGCTAGACCAGGAGGAGGATGGCGGCTTTGAGTTTGTGTGCTGCTTGTACTCATGTGTTGATCCCATTGGCGTTTGTGATGTGACATTATGTGCCTTCGCAAAGCAGTTGTACCTAGGTGGGTGTTGGACTTCCCACGACTCAGTTTCTTTTGGCACAGGTTGCAAATGGCATCGCTGTTGTCAGAGGCAGACACACACAAAAAATGCCACACTGCTGAGCTCGGCGGTGACGGCATTCTGGTGGTGGCAACAGTATGCGTTGATTGGCATGCTGTCTGGCTGACCCCGGGTGCTGATGCATGCTGTCTGACTGTGCCACTAGCTCGTTGTGATGACCTCCCTCTGCTTCCAACTCGTCTCCTCCTCCTCTCTGTCCCCCATCTGAACTTTCCCCCTGTTCTTCTTCTCTTCTAGCGGGCACCCACGTGACATCCACGGACGCATCGTCATCATCATCACCCGCCTCACTTGTATCTGACAACTGAACAAAGGAAGCAGCAGCGTGTACATCATCATCATCACATCGTACGTACATGTGTGTACTGCTGCCTGACTGAGACATATCCCTGTTATCTACATCCTCTGGCAAAAATGGTTGCACATCACTCATTTCTTCAAACTGATGTGTAAATAACTCTTCTGACTGATCAATTGAATCGGCTGTGGTACTAGTGTTGGTGGTGGTGGCAGGCGGGCGAGTGGTAACTTGAGAGGTGCCCGAAGCTAAGCTGGAGGATGATGGTGCGTCAATGTTCCAAGCGGAAGCTGTAGAAGATTGGGTGTCCTGTGTTAGCCAGTCAAATACGTCCTCTGAACTTTTCTAGTTCAGGGTAACTGGCCTCTGAACACTGGGCATTATTGTAGGGCCAAAGGGAATCACAGCACCACGACCACGACGGCCCCTGCGGGTTGTCCTGCCTCTGCCTGTCATTTTTTTTCCGATTAGTGGTACTATGCGTGCACGCTACTGTGACAACAGATATGAGTGGCACTGTGCACTTGCAGAAGTTGGCAGAGTAGACGCTGTAGGCCTGACACAGACGCTTGCAGACAAGTAACTGCTATTCAATGTATTACAGTCAAAATTGTATTCTTTGTTTAAATGTGCACTACTGACTGTTACACCATATATGAGTGGTAGCACTGACTGGGCAAGTGGGCACAGTATACGATGTGAGCCTAAGACACACACGCTGGCAGGCAGGCAAATGAAATTAGATTACACAGAAAAAAGTGTTGTTTTTTTTAAATGTAGAGTGCTGGTACACCACTAGATTGGATTGGTTGAACTTGGCACAGTGTATTTTAACGTTATTAGAAACATGTTCTGTAAACTAAATAAAAATCATTTTAGGAGGTTGAGACAAAAGGAAACCGGATGGGGGGATACCGAGCAGAGCACACCATCTACAGCCCACTGGGAGACAAACTCATCCATTCCCCCAGTGGACAAAGCCAGGTGGTACTCTTCCCGGATACGGGAGCGCACCAGCACCCGGAACACGGCCTCAGGTGACAAGGGAACCCCCCCTATCAAACACTGCTTCCTGGACTTATTTATAGCCAATTTGGCTAATGCCAGGAGCAGGTTGACGAGGAGGTGTCTGGCCTTATTGCCCCGGGACACTGGGCGCCCAAAAATAAAAATGTGAGGGGAGAAATGCAGCCAGAACTGCAGGAGGAGGCCCCTCAAGAGTGACAAGAGGGGCTGCGCAACTAAAATAAATATGATACACGGACTCTCCCTTGCCACAGAATGGACAAGTGGAGGGAGAGTCCGTGAATTTAGCTAAGTACTCTCCCGTGCTCAGTGCACCATGGAGCACTCTCCAACTCAAGTCCCCGGTGGGTCGTGGAACTAAATCAGAATAAAGTTCCCTCCACCGGGGCCTCTTGCCCTCGTCAGCTGGTAGGACCCGCCTCCAGATGGTATCGGGATGGGTCACGAGGGCAAGGAAGTGCACTGTATGGAGCACGAGAGAATATAAGCTCTTCCTCGGCATGCCGCGAAAGCATGCCGAGGGTATGTCCCTCAACTTCGAGAGGTTGGGGACAGGAGGAGCCTGAGGGGCAACACAGGGCTTGTGTCCAATGCAAACAGCCGGAGCAGGGGTGTTGAAAGGTGCATGTGGCACTCCGGCCTGCAAAGCCCCGCGAAGGAAGGTGCGCGAGTCGGAGGAGATGGCATCCCTAATCTCCTGGAGCAAGCGCCCTGAGACTTTGGGCGTCACATATCCCAAACGGAGTGCAAGCTCCTGGGGTGACACCCAATCAGAACGCCCATATTCCAGGAGATTCCCGACTCGGGTCATCCGTGTATGACTAAGGCGGCGGATGATACTGGGGGATTGTAACATTGGAGCCCCCACTGCTGGATTAAATAGCAGGGGCTCCGTGAATATTTCATCCCCCAAAGGCACGCCCTGCCTGGTCACGGAGACCATGCTCCAGGCCTTGAGGGTTTCCTGGTAGTATGCCGGCAACACAGAGAGGTCTCTCCCAAACCCCTCGGGCCTGATCAGAAATAATTGCCTGTCATACCCCAGGTTGCGCAACTGGCGATAAAAGCTGGATGCCAGTGCGCACCACTGCGGAGAGGGATCTGCCTATAGGTATCTCTGCAGGTACTGAAGGCGGAAGGTGGACAACTGGGAGCACACACAAACTACTCCCTGTCCACCCTCCACCAAAGGCAGACTTGCAACCCCTGCAGAGACCCAATGCCTTCCCATCCAGAGGAAATCTAACAAATTCCTCTGGATATTGGTGACAAACTCGGGGGTCGGACTCAGACAAATCAGCCGGTGCCAGATCTGAGAAGCCACCAGCTGATTCACCACTAGAGTCCGCCCCCTAAGGGAAAGCATTTTTGCTAGACCCCTCCATCGTCCCAGACGAGAGAGGACACTGCCCTCTAACTCCCTCCAGTTGTCTGGGACGGAAGCGTCCGCAGCGGACAGGTAGACCCCCAGATATTTAATGACATCTGCCTCCCACGTGATGTCACGAAACGTGGGAGGCAAAGAGTCTACCAGTAAATTACCCTCTAAAAGGCCTGTGCATTTGGACCAGTTGATCTGAGCGGAGGAGGCAGCTGAATATACCTCCTGGCACTGTTTTGCCAGCTCAAGATCAACTGGATCCTGGGCCACGAGGAGCACATCGTCAGCATAAGCTGAAAGGACAATCCGCATGTCTGGATCTTTTAGCACCAGCCCTGTGAGCCTTTTCCTCAGTAGGCAGAGGAAAGGCTCAATGGCCAGTGCATATAACTGTCCAGACAAGGGACATCCTTGACGCACCCCTCGTCCAAATACCAAAGGTGCTGTTAGGGACCAATTGATTTTAAGTAAACACTCTGCAGAGGCATACAGTGTTCTTATAAAGCCCACAAACTGTGGGCCAAAGCTGTACGCTTGCAGAGTGGCTATGAGGTAACCATGGTCCACCCTGTCAAACGCCTTCTCTTGATCTAAAGAGAGAAAGGCGAGTGACAGACCAGTCCTGCGAGAATAATGCAATAGATCCCGGACCAGAAAGATACTATCAAAGATAGTCCGGCCCGGGATCGCATAGGACTGGTCAGGGTGAACCAATTCTGCCAGCACAGACCCAAGTCTAAGCGAGATGGCTTTAGCTACAATCTTGTAGTCTGTGCTGAGCAGAGAGACCGGTCTCCAGTTCTTAATAAGCCGGAGATCCCCCTTTTTGGGAAGCAGGGCAAGTACTGCCCTGCGAAAAGACAGGGGCATCTCCCCGGTCTCCAGGGCTTCCCCAAGGACCAGATGGAAATCAGGTCCCAGAGTCTCCCAGAAAAATTGGAAAAACTCTACAGTCAGTCCGTCCAGTCCTGGAAACTTCTCACAGGACATGGCACGGAGGGCTTCAGAGAGCTCTTGAAAAGACAGTGGTATATCAAGCCGCTCTCTTACACCCTCACTGACTGTGGGGAGCCCCTCCCATAGCACCCTGCAGGCGTCTGGAGAAATGGGATCCGGAGAGTAAAGATCTTTATAAAAGTTCTGGGCTCTATCCCGGATACTCTCCGGATCTGTAAGGGGGGCACAGTCTTCATCTAGAAGACAGGTGATGTGCCTACTGTTACCCCCCTTTTTCTCCAGTGAGTAGAAGAGGCGTGAGCCGCGGTCTAGATCTTTGAGAAAACCTAAGCGGCTGCGCACGTATGCCCCCTTGGCCTGGTGTCGTTCCAGGTCACAGAGGACAACCTTCCTCTGTACATACTCGCTCTGCAGGGATTGGTCCCTACAAGTGAACAGCTTCTGCTCCAGATGGAGTACCTCCCCCCGGAGTGACTCCAACTCAGCTTCGCGCTGCTCACTCGCACCCTTGGTATATTCCTGACACAGAAGTCGCAAATGAACCTTGCCCACGTCCCACCACAGTTTTAACGTGGCAAAGTCCCCCTTGCAACCCCTCCAGTCCATCCAAAACTCCCGGATCAATGTCACGAGCCCCTGGTCCTTCAACAAAGCATTGTTGAAGTGCCAATAGGCGGCTCGTGGTGCTGTTGGAGTTAGCGCCACCGTCACAGACACACAGTTGTGGTCTGTGAACGGAGCCAGCCTAATGGCACAAGAACCGACTTGTGACATATAGTTACTAGATATATATAGTCTGTCGATCCGGGAGTGGGACACCAGACCGGCTCTCACCCTGACGTAGGTGAAACCGTCTGATGCCCCTGGGTTCTGCTCTCGCCAGATGTCCTCCAGGGAGAAGCGAGCGATGATCTCCCGCAGGGCTGACGCAGAAGGCAGGTACGGCTATGGACTATTCCGGTCCAGAGCGTCGAGGGTGCAGTTGAAATCACCCCCGAGTACCAAACACTCATCTGCGTCAACAATCTCCAAAAACTGGGACAGTCTGGCGAGGAACCTCACTCTCTCGGGCCCTCCAGCAGGGGCATATATATTAACTAGGTTAATGATGCTACCCTGCTCTCGGACCCGGAGGTGGATTAGACGGCCTGGGATAACAGCTTTCACAAGCAGCAGCTCTGGCTGAAAAGACTCTGAGAACAGGGTCACCACTCCACATGACGCCGATGTGAAGTGGCTGAAGAAGACCCTGCCTCTCCACACCAGTTGCCACAAGGCCTCAGCCTCTGGAGTGGTGTGAGTTTCCTGCAGGAAGCTCACAGAGTACCCTCCCTGATATAAATAGGAGAGTACCTGGAACCTGCAGAAACTGTCTTGACAGCCATTGGTATTTAGCGTGCTGATGTGCAAAGCCATTACTGCGTGTCAGGAATTGTGCGTTCCTCAGACCCTTGAGACTGCTGATAGGACACGCACATTTTATCGAATTTCCGGACGCGGAGATGCTCCGCAGTCCCAGAATTCTTGGCCCTAGTGCTGACCACTAGATATTGCTGGAGAGAGTGGAGAATAAACAACATATTCTTCCACCTCTCCAAGGCCAGCCGCACCTTCCTTTTCTTTTGTCCATGAAGGGTGCTCTCAAGGAATAGATCTATTTCCTTGACAGGGATAACCCACCCAGAATCTGATGTTCCTTCTAGTGGGTCACCCCTGGGCTCCTCTTGGCTGAGGGCTTTTACTCCATCCTCCCCAGCTGGAGTCAGTTTCCTCAGCTTTATTCTCAGGGACCCCCTCTTAGATGATACAGAAGGAGTCCCTTTAGCACCATTCAAGGTAAATAATGGACCCTTGGATTGCTGCTGCACCCCTGTAGCTTCAGGAGTGCATTCAGGGGTAGCTGGCTGAACAGCAGTGGCTGGCATGGCTTCCTTAATGGAAGCCTTGGAGGCTTTATATGCCTCCTCTGCCAGTTCCACCGCTGCTTGCTCAGCTTGGATGGCACCGATGTTAGGGTCAGTGGACGGCTGAGGAGGGTAGACAGGCTCTCCCATGATGTTAACAGGAAAACCTGTTTTATCACCCTCCCCCATATCCACTTCCCCTTGTGCCACATCCCCCCTGACAGACAAATCCATGGGGTCCTGAATGGGGGTCATGCCTATATTCCCCCCCTCCAGTAGTGACTCGGCCTGGGGCTCTAACAAAGCCCGAGGTACGTCACTAGAGAGTGACACTGGAGGAGGAGACTGACTGGTGCCCCTGAAGCTCAGCACCTCAGGGACACTGACTACCCATTCAGCAGGGGCTTTGTTGGGACCCCCCTCAAAGGCCAGAGGCAGAACCTGATCTTTCTTGTCTACCCCTGCCTCACTTGGGAGACCCTCTTGCCCCTGCTTTTCCTCCAGACCCTTTTCCACATTAACCCCTATAGGGTCTGGAGAGAGAGAGATGTGTGGTCTGGCACCGGCTGGCTGAGCTTAATAACCGGGCCAGACAATGTCACCGGATGAGGAGGAGATGTTTTGTTCCTCTTCTTGCTTTTAGAGGGAGGTGCTCCACTATAGAGCACTTCCCACTTATCAGCAACCTCCCTGTTGGTTTTATGCTTCCTCTTCCTGGGGATGTCACTCCTGGAAGAGGAGCTGCCACTAGCTGCCTCCCCTGCAGAGGGCTTATTATCCCTCTGCTTACACTGTGCCCCCACACTAACTGATGTAATTATGGTGGGGGCAGATTGGGACTTGGGAGATGCAGCTGTGACACTGGGAGGACCGGTGACATTCTTCCCCTTTTTCCCCGTGTCTGCAGTCTTGCTGGAGACCACAGACACAGATGGCTTTTTTGGGGAAGAAGGGGGTTTGGAGGCCGTGGTGGTGGCTTGAGGAACGGCCTCCTTGCCTGAGCTCTGTGGGGGGGCTATGACCCTTGAGGTCCCCGCTGTTATGGGCTCAGCGGGGATGGGTGCCGTACTGACGGAGGTGCCATTTGCAGGGGCTGGGGCATGATGCTTTACATTAGGACAATTCCTACGTGTATGCCCCAACCCCTTGCAATGATAGCACTGCACCTCCGTAGTGCTGTAAAAAATCCTGTACAGCACCCCCTCAAATGGAACCCCAAAAGACCCCTCTATGTTTTCTGCGCCCTGAGGCAGGCACATTTGTACCTGCCTCTTGAAAGAGAGCACATGACGAAGTGCTCTCTCTCTGCACCCCAGGGGAATTTTAATAAATGGTGTTTTTACTTCCCCTAGGGTTAGCAGGTGGGGGCGCAGGAGGGAGTCTGGTAGGAAGGGGGGCACATTAGAGAGTGTTACTTTTGTGCCCAACACTTCCAGGGGTTCTATTGGGACATATAATCCCCCCACTGTGATGCCTCTCTGTATAAGAATGTGTGCAGCAGCCAGAGTACGGGTAAAGAAAACTGCTTTCCCGTACATTTTGCTGGCTGCTACTATAACAGAGGGGCTGATGACATTAGCTGCAGCACGCAGATAGATATCAATGCTGTAGACCCCAGACATCTGACATTTAACCCCATGCTTCCTGGTGATCTGCCCCTCAGCCCCAGCGGTGGTATTACTGGGGCCAGCAGAAACCACCTGTGACCAGGTATTAGCCACAGGGGTAGGTCTGCTGGCAGAACCACCAGGAAGGAGCTGGGGCTGCCTTATCTGCCTGGGGCCTATGCTGTGCAGTGCTGCAGCTAGGATTTTCAGGGGCCATTATTCCCCCTTTTGACCCCTGAGGCTTCTTAATGGTCTTATCCCTCATGTTTAGACCCTTTTTTTTTTTTTAGTTTATTTGTTTTATTTATTTTTATTTTTTGTTTTATGATTTTCTACTTTTTTCTTTTTTTTTTAAATATAAAAGTGTGAAAAAGAAACAAAAAGACAAAACTAAGGGAGACAAAACTAAGGGAGAGAGAGAGATAATGCTTGGCAGTGGAAGGGTTAATGGCCTGTTGCAAGGTGTTGCTAATTGCAACAACACAGAGAACAC
>CM050164.1:4613952-4778612 GCA_027410445.1 Discoglossus pictus | reverse complement strand
CTTGTGTCTCTCTGTTGAGGTGGGTCAGGCCTTGTGTCTCTCTGTGGAGGAGGGTCATGCCTTGTGTCTCTCTGTGGAGGAGGGTCAGGTCCTGTGTCTCTCTGTGGAGGAGGGTCAGACCTTGTGTCTCTCTGTGGAGGAGGGTCAGGCCTTGTGTCTCTCTATGGAGGAGGGTCAGGCCTTGTGTCTCTCTGTGGAGGAGGGTCAGGCCTTATGTCTCTCTGTGGAGGAGGGTCAGGCCTTATGTCTCTCTGTGGAGGAGGGTCAGGTCCTGTGTCTCTCTATGGAGGAGGGTCAGGCCTTGTGTCTCTCTGTGGAGGAGGGTCAGGCCTTGTGTCTCTCTGTGGAGGAGGGTCAGGTCTTATGTCTCTCTGTGGGGGAGGGTCAGGTCCTGTGTCTCTCTATGGAGGAGGGTCAGGTCTTATGTCTCTCTGTGGAGGAGGGTCAGGTCTTGTTTCTCTCTGTGGAGGAGGGTCAGGTCTTGTGTCCCTCTGTGGAGGAGGGTCAGGTCTTGTGTCTCTCTGTGGAGGAGGGTCAGGCCTTGTGTCTCTCTATGGAGGAGGGTCAGGTCTTGTGTCTCTCTGTGGAGGAGGGTCAGGCCTTGTGTCTCTCTGTGGAGGAGGGTCAGGTCTTGTGTCCCTCTGTGGAGGAGGGTCAGGTCTTTTGTCACTCTGTGGAGGAGGGTCAGGTCTTATGTCCCTCTGTGGAGGAGGGTCAGGTCTTGTGTCACTGTGTGGAGGAGATTCAGGCCTTGTGTCACTCTGTGGAGCTGTGGAGGAGGGTCAGGTCCTGTGTCTTTCTGTGGAGGAGGGTCAGGCCTTGTGTCTCTCTGTGGAGGAGGGTCAGGCCTTGTGTCACTCTGTGGAGCTGTGGAGGAGGGTCAGGTCCTGTGTCTCTCTGTGGAGGAGGGTCAGGCCTTGTGTCTCTCTGTGTAAGAGGGTCAGGTCCTGTGTCTCTCTGTGGAAGAGGGTCAGGTCCTGTGTCTCTCTGTGGAGGAGGGATAGGTCTTGTGTCTCTCTGTGGAGGAGGGTCAGGTCCTTGTGTCTCTCTGTGGAGGAGGGTCAGGCCTTGTGTCTCTCTGTGGAGGAGGGTCAGGTCCTGTGTCTCTCTGTGGAGGAGGGTCAGGTATTGTGTCTCTCTGTGGAGGAGGGTCAGGCCTTGTGTCTCTCTGTGGAGGAGGGTCAGGCCTTGTGTCTCTCTGTGGAGGAGGGTCAGGCCTTGTGTCTCTCTATGGAGGAGGGTCACGTCTTGTGTCACTCTGTGGAGGAGGGGGAGGTCTTGTGTCTCTCTGTGGAGGAGGGTCAGGCCTTGTGTCTCTCTGTGGAGGAGGGTCAGGCCTTGTGTCTCTCTGTGGAGGAGGGTCAGGTCTTGTGTCTCTCTGTGGAGGAGGGTCAGGCCTTGTGTCTCTCTGTGGAGGAGGGTCAGGCCTTGTGTCTCTCTATGGAGGAGGGTCGGGCCTTGTGTCTCTATGTGGAGGAGGGACAGGCCTTGTGTCTCTCTGTGGAGGAGGGTCAGGCCTTGTGTCTCTCTATGGAGGAGGGTCGGGCCTTGTGTCTCTATGTGGAGGAGGGACAGGCCTTGTGTCTCTCTGTGGAGGAGGGTCAGGCCTTGTGTCTCTCTGTGGAGGAGGGTCAGGCCTTGTGTAACTCTGTGGAGGAGGGTCAGGCCTTATGTCTCTCTGTGGAGGAGGGTCAGGCCTTGTGTCTTTCTGTGGAGGAGGGTCAGGCCTTGTCTCTCTCTGTGGAGGAGGGTCAGGTCTTATGTCTCTCTGTGGAGGAGGGTCAGGTCCTGTGTCTCTCTATGGAGGAGGGTCAGGCCTTGTGTCTCTCTGTGGAGGAGGGTCAGGCCTTGTGTCTCTCTGTGGAGGAGGGTCAGGTCCTGTGTCTCTCTATGGAGGAGGGTCAGGCCTTATGTCTCTCTGTGGAGGAGGGTCAGGTCCTGTGTCTCTCTATGGAGGAGGGTCAGGCCTTGTGTCTCTCTGTGGAGGAGGGTCAGGCCTTGTGTCTCTCTGTGGAGGAGGGTCAGGTCTTGTGTCTCTATGTGGAGGAGGGTCAGGCCTTGTGTCTCTCTGTGGAGGAGGGTCAGGTCCTGTGTCTCTCTATGGAGGAGGGTCAGGTCTTATGTCTCTCTGTGGAGGAGGGTCAGGTCTTGTTTCTCTCTGTGGAGGAGGGTCAGGTCTTGTGTCTCTCTGTGGAGGAGGGTCAGGCCTTGTGTCTCTCTATGGAGGAGGGTCAGGTCTTGTGTCTCTCTGTGGAGGAGTGTCAGGCCTTGTGTCTCTCTGTGGAGGAGGGTCAGGTCTTGTTTCTCTCTATGGAGGAGGGTCAGGTCTTGTGTCTCTCTGTGGAGGAGTGTCAGGCCTTGTGTCTCTCTGTGGAGGAGGGTCAGGCCTTGTGTCTCTCTATGGAGGAGGGTCAGGTCTTGTGTCTCTCTGTGGAGGAGGGTCAGGTCTTGTGTCTCTCTGTGGAGGAGGGTCATGCCTTGTGTCTCTCTGTGGAGGAGGGTCAGGTCCTGTGTCTCTCTGTGGAGGAGGGTCAGGTCTTGTGTCCCTCTGTGGAGGAGGGTCAGGTCTTGTGTCACTCTGTGGAGGAGGGTCAGGTCTTGTGTCTCTCTGTGGAGGAGGGTCAGGTCCTGTGTCTCTCTGTGGAGGAGGGTCAGGTCTTGTGTCTCTCTGTGGAGGAGGGTCAGGCCTTGTGTCTCTCTGTGGAGGAGGGTCAGGCCTTGTGTCACTCTGTGGAGCTGTGGAGGAGGGTCAGGTCCTGTGTCTCTCTGTGGAGGAGGGTCAGGCCTTGTGTCTCTCTGTGGAGGAGGGTCAGGCCTTGTGTCACTCTGTGGAGCTGTGGAGGAGGGTCAGGTCCTGTGTCTCTCTATGGAGGAGGGTCAGGCCTTGTGTCTCTCTATGGAGGAGGGTCAGGTCTTGTGTCACTCTGTGGAGGAGGGTCAGGCCTTGTGTCTCTCTGTGGAGGAGGGTCAGGCCTTGTGTCTCTCTGTGGAGGAGGGTCAGGCCTTGTGTCTCTCTGTGGAGGAGGGCCAGGTCCTGTGTCTCTCTGTGGAGGAGGGTCAGGTCCTGTGTCTCTCTGTGGAGGAGGGTCAGGCCTTGTGTCTCTCTGTGGAGGAGGGTCAGGCCTTGTGTCTCTCTGTGGAGGAGGGTCAGGTCCTGTGTCTCTCTGTGGAGGAGGGTCAGGTCCTGTGTCTCTCTGTGGAGGAGGGTCAGGCCTTGTGTCTCTCTGTGGAGGAGGGTCAGGCCTTGTGTCTCTCTATGGAGGAGGGTCAGGCCTTGTGTCTCTCTATGGAGGAGGGTCAGGCCTTGTGTCTCTCTATGGAGGAGGGGGAGGTCTTGTGTCACTCTGTGGAGGAGGGTCAGGCCTTGTGTCTCTCTGTGGAGGAGGGTCAGGTCCTGTGTCTCTCTGTGGAGGAGGGTCAGGCCTTGTGTCTCTCTGTGGAGGAGGGTCAGGTCTTGTGTCTCTCTGTGGAGGAGGGTCAGGCCTTGTGTCTCTCTGTGGAGGAGGGTCAGGCCTTGTGTCACTCTGTGGAGGAGGGTCAGGTCTTGTGTCTCTCTGTGGAGGAGGGTCAGGCCTTGTGTCTCTCTGTGGAGGAGGGTCAGGCCTTGTGTCTCTCTGTGGAGGAGGGTCAGGCCTTGTGTCACTCTGTGGAGGAGGGTCAGGTCTTGTGTCTCTCTGTGGAGGAGGGTCAGGCCTTGTGTCTCTCTGTGGAGGAGGGTCAGGCCTTGTGTCTCTCTGTGGAGGAGGGTCAGGCCTTGTGTCACTCTGTGGAGGAGGGTCAGGTCTTGTGTCTCTCTGTGGAGGAGGGTCAGGCCTTGTGTCTCTCTGTGGAGGAGGGTCAGGCCTTGTGTCTCTCTGTGGAGGAGGGTCAGGCCTTGTGTCACTGTGGAGGAGATGTCTTGTCTCCTCACCTGGCTTTCCGTCTTCTGACTTTTCTCGCTTGCTCCGCCTCCTCGTAATAACGCTCCTTGTAATCATAGGAGGACGATATCAGGCTCTGTGATTGGCCGACGGTGCCGTCATCAGGGCCTAGGGCGGAGCAAATGTGTGAAAGCATTGTCAGGACCCCCCACTATCTGACACCATACACTCTGCTGACCACTAACTGCCCACACTGTGCACTCTGCTGACCACTCACTGCCCACACTGTGCACTCTACTGACCACTCACTGCCCACACTGTACACTCAGCTGACCACTCACTGCCCACACTGTGCACTCTGCTGACCACTCACTGCCCACACTGTGCACTCTGCTGACCACTCACTGCCCACACTGTGCACTCAGCTGACCACTCACCGCCCACACTGTACACTCTGCTGACCACTCACCACCCACACTGTACACTCTGCTGACCACTCACCACCCACACTGTACACTCTACTGACCACTCACCGCCCGCACTGTACACTCTGCTGACCACTCACCACCCACACTGTACACTCTGCTGACCACTCACTGCCCACACTGTGCACTCAGCTGACCACTCCCCGCCCACACTGTACACTCTGCTGACCACTCACCACCCACACTGTACACTCTGCTGACCACTCACTGCCCACACTGTGCACTCTGCTGACCACTCACTGCCCACACTGTGCACTCAGCTGACCACTCACCGCCCACACTGTACACTCTACTGACCACTCACCGCCCACACTGTACACTCTGCTGACCACTCACTACCCACACTGTACACTCTGCTGACCACTCACTGCCCACACTGTGCACTCTGCTGACCACTCACCGCCCACACTGTGCACTCAGCTGACCACTCACCGCCCACACTGTACACTCTACTGACCACTCACCGCCCACACTGTACACTCTGCTGACCACTCACCACGCACACTGTACACTCTGCTGACCACTCACCGCCCACACTGTACACTCTGCTGACCACTCACTGCCCACACTGTGCACTCTGCTGACCACTCACCACCCACACTGTACACTCTGCTGACCACTCACTGCCCACACTGTGCACTCTGCTGACCACTCACTGCCCACACTGTGCACTCAGCTGACCACTCACCGCCCACACTGTACACTCTACTGACCACTCACCGCCCACACTGTACACTCTGCTGACCACTCACCACGCACACTGTACACTCTGCTGACCATTCACCGCCCACACTGTACACTCTGCTGACCACTCACTGCCCACACTGTGCACTCAGCTGACCACTCACCGCCCACACTGTACACTCTACTGACCACTCACCGCCCACACTGTACACTCTGCTGACCACTCACTGCCCACACTGTACACTCTGCTGACCACTCACCACGCACACTGTACACTCTGCTGACCACTCACCGCCCACACTGTACACTCTGCTGACCACTCACTGCCCACACTGTGCACTCAGCTGACCACTCACCACCCACACTGTACACTCTACTGACCACTCACCATCCGCACTGTACACTCTGCTGACCACTCACTGCCCACACTGTGCACTCAGCTGACCACTCACTGCCCACACTGTACACTCTACTGACCACTCACCATCCGCACTGTACACTCTGCTGACCACTCACTGCCCACACTGTATACTCTACTGACCACTCACCACGCACACTGTACACTCAGCTGACCACTCACCGCCCACACTGTACACTCTACTGACCACTCACCGCCCACACTGTACACTCTGCTGACCACTCACCACGCACACTGTACACTCTGCTGACCACTCACCGCCCACACTGTACACTCTACTGACCACTCACCATCCGCACTGTACACTCTACTGACCACTCACCGCCCACACTGTACACTCCGCTGACCACTCACCGCCCACACTGTACACTCTACTGACCACTCACTGCCCACACTGTACACTCTACTGACCATTCACTGTCCACACTGTACACTCAGCTGACCACTCACCGCCCACACTGTACACTCCTCTGACCACTCACCGCCCACACTGTACACTCCGCTGACCACTCACCGCCCACACTGTACACTCTACTGACCACTGACCGCCCACACTGTACACTCTGCTGACCACTCACTGCCTACACTGTACACTCTACTGACCACTCATCATCCAAACTGTACACTCTGCTGACCACTCACCGCCCACACTGTACACTCTACTGACCATTCACTGCCCACACTGTACACTCTACTGACCACTCACCACCCACACTGTACACTCTGCTGACCACTCACCGCCCACACTGTACACTCTGCTGACCACTCACCGCCCACACTGTACACTCTACTGACCACTGACCGCCCACACTGTACACTCTGCTGACCATTAATCATCCAAACTGTACACTCTGCTGACCACTCACCGCCCACACTGTACACTCTACTGACCATTCACTGCCCACACTGTACACTCAGCTGACCACTCACCGCCCACACTGTACACTCTACTGACCACTGACTGCCCACACTGTACACTCTGCTGACCACGCATCATCCAAACTGTACACTCTACTGACCACTCACCGCCCACACTGTACACTCTACTGACCACTCACCGCCCACACTGTACACTCTGCTGACCACTCACCATCCACACTGTACACTCTACTGACCACTCACCGCCCACACTGTACACTCTACTGACCACTTACTGCCCACACTGTACACTCTGCTGACCACTCACCGCCCACACTGTACACTCTGCTGACCACTTACCGCCCGCACTGTACAATCTGCTGACCACTCACCACCCACACTGTACACTCTGCTGACCACTCACTGCCCACACTGTACACTCTGCTGACCACTCACCGCCCACACTGTACACTCTGCTGACCACTCACCACCCACACTGTACACTCTGCTGACCACTCACTGCCCACACTGTACACTCAGCTAACCACTCACCACCCACACTGTACACTCTGCTGACCACTCACCGCCCGCACTGTACACTCTGCTGACCACTTACCGCCCGCACTGTACACTCTACTGACCACTGACCGCCCACACTGTACACTCTGCTGACCACTCATCATCCAAACTGTACACTCCGCTGACCACTCACTGCCCACAATGTACACTCTACTGACCACTGACCACCCACACCGTACACTCTGCTGACCACTCACTGCCCACACTGTACACTCTGCCGACCACTCACTGCCCACACTGTACACTCTACTGACCAACCACCGCCCACACTGTACACTCAGCTGACCACTCACCATTCAAACTGTACACTCTGCTGACCACTCACCGCCCACACTGTACACTCTGCTGACCACTCACTGCCCACACTGTACACTCAGCTGACCACTCACCATCCAAACTGTACACTCTGCTGACCACTCACCACCGACACTGTACACTCTACTGACCACTGACCGCCCACACTGTACACTCTGCTGACCACTCACTGCCCACACTGTACACTCTGCTGACCACTCATCATCCAAACTGTACACTCTGCTGACCACTCACCACCGACACTGTACACTCAGCTGACCACTCACCGCCCACACTGTACACTCCTCTGACCACTCACAGCCCGCACTGTACACTCTGCTGACCACTGACCGCCCACACTGTACACTCCGCTGACCACTCACCGCCCACACTGTACACTCTACTGACCACTGACCGCCCACACTGTACACTCTGCTGACCACTCACCGCCCACACTGTACACTCCGCTGACCACTCACCGCCCACACTGTACACTCTACTGACCACTGACCGTCCACACTGTACACTCTGCTGACCACTCACCGCCCACACTGTACACTCTACTGACCACTGACCGCCCACACTGTACACTCTGCTGACCACTCATCATCCAAACTGTACACTCAGCTGACCACTCACCGCCCACACTGTACACTCTACTGACCACTGACCGCCCACACTGTACACTCTGCTGACCACTCATCATCCAAACTGTACACTCTGCTGACCACTCACCGCCCACACTGTACACTCTGCTGACCACGCATCATCCAAACTGTACACTCTACTGACCACTCACTGCCCACACTGTACACTCTACTGACCACTCACCGCCCACACTGTACACTCTACTGACCACTCACCGCCCACACTGTACACTCTGCTGACCACTCACCACCCACACTGTACACTCTGCTGACCACTCACCATCCACACTGTACACTCTACTGACCACTCACCGCCCACACTGTACACTCTACTGACCACTGACCGTCCACACTGTACACTCTGCTGACCACTCACCGCCCACACTGTACACTCTACTGACCACTGACCGCCCACACTGTACACTCTGCTGACCACTCATCATCCAAACTGTACACTCAGCTGACCACTCACCGCCCACACTGTACACTCTACTGACCACTGACTGCCCACACTGTACACTCTGCTGACCACGCATCATCCAAACTGTACACTCTACTGACCACTCACTGCCCACACTGTACACTCTACTGACCACTCACCGCCCACACTGTACACTCTGCTGACCACTCACCGCCCACACTGTACACTCTGCTGACCACGCATCATCCAAACTGTACACTCTACTGACCACTCACTGCCCACACTGTACACTCTACTGACCACTCACCGCCCACACTGTACACTCTGCTGACCACTCACTGCCCACACTGTACACTCTGCTGACCACGCATCATCCAAACTGTACACTCTACTGACCACTCACTGCCCACACTGTACACTCTACTGACCACTCACCGCCCACACTGTACACTCTACTGACCACTCACCGCCCACACTGTACACTCTGCTGACCACTCACCACCCACACTGTACACTCTGCTGACCACTCACCATCCACACTGTACACTCTACTGACCACTCACCGCCCACACTGTACACTCTACTGACCACTCACTGCCCACACTGTACACTCTGCTGACCACTCACCGCCCACACTGTACACTCTGCTGACCACTCACCGCCCACACTGTACACTCTGCTGACCACTCACTGCCCACACTGTACACTCTGCTGACCACTCACCGCCCACACTGTACACTCTGCTGACCACTCACCGCCCACACTGTACACTCTGCTGACCTCTCACCGCCCACACTGTACACTCAGCTGACCACTCACCGCCCACACTGTACACTCCGCTGACCACTCACCGCCCACACTGTACACTCTACTGACCACTGACCGCCCACACTGTACACTCTGCTGACCACTCATCATCCAAACTGTACACTCCGCTGACCACTCACCGCCCACACTGTACACTCTACTGACCACTGACCACCCACACTGTACACTCTGCTGACCACTCATCATCCAAACTGTACACTCTGCTGACCACTCATCATCCACACTGTACACTCTGCTGACCACTCACCGCCCACACTGTACACTCTACTGACCACTCACCGCCCACACTGTACACTCTGCTGACCACTTACCGCCCACACTGTACACTCTGCTGACCACTCACCATCCGCACTGTACACTCTACTGACCACTCACCGCCCGCACTGTACACTCTGCTGACCACTCACCGCCCACACTGAACACTCAGCTGACCACTCACCATCCACACTGTACACTCTGCTGACCACTCACTGCCCACACTGTACACTCAGCTAACCACTCACCACCCACACTGTACACTCTGCTGACCACTCACCGCCCGCACTGTACACTCTGCTGACCACTCACCGCCCGCACTGTACACTCTACTGACCACTGACCGCCCACACTGTACACTCTGCTGACCACTCATCATCCAAACTGTACACTCCGCTGACCACTCACTGCCCACAATGTACACTCTACTGACCACTGACCACCCACACCGTACACTCTGCTGACCACTCACTGCCCACACTGTACACTCTGCCGACCACTCACTGCCCACACTGTACACTCTACTGACCAACCACCGCCCACACTGTACACTCAGCTGACCACTCACCATTCAAACTGTACACTCTGCTGACCACTCACCGCCCACACTGTACACTCTGCTGACCACTCACTGCCCACACTGTACACTCAGCTGACCACTCACCATCCAAACTGTACACTCTGCTGACCACTCACCACCGACACTGTACACTCTACTGACCACTGACCGCCCACACTGTACACTCTGCTGACCACTCACTGCCCACACTGTACACTCTGCTGACCACTCATCATCCAAACTGTACACTCTGCTGACCACTCACCACCGACACTGTACACTCAGCTGACCACTCACCGCCCACACTGTACACTCCTCTGACCACTCACAGCCCGCACTGTACACTCTGCTGACCACTGACCGCCCACACTGTACACTCTGCTGACCACTCACCGCCCACACTGTACACTCTACTGACCACTGACCGCCCACACTGTACACTCTGCTGACCACTCACCGCCCACACTGTACACTCTGCTGACCACTCACCGCCCACACTGTACACTCTACTGACCACTGACCGTCCACACTGTACACTCTGCTGACCACTCACCGCCCACACTGTACACTCTACTGACCACTGACCGCCCACACTGTACACTCTGCTGACCACTCATCATCCAAACTGTACACTCAGCTGACCACTCACCGCCCACACTGTACACTCTACTGACCACTGACCGCCCACACTGTACACTCTGCTGACCACTCATCATCCAAACTGTACACTCTGCTGACCACTCACCGCCCACACTGTACACTCTGCTGACCACGCATCATCCAAACTGTACACTCTACTGACCACTCACTGCCCACACTGTACACTCTACTGACCACTCACCGCCCACACTGTACACTCTACTGACCACTCACCGCCCACACTGTACACTCTGCTGACCACTCACCGCCCACACTGTACACTCTGCTGACCACTCACCATCCACACTGTACACTCTACTGACCACTCACCGCCCACACTGTACACTCTACTGACCACTGACCGTCCACACTGTACACTCTGCTGACCACTCACCGCCCACACTGTACACTCTACTGACCACTGACCGCCCACACTGTACACTCTGCTGACCACTCATCATCCAAACTGTACACTCAGCTGACCACTCACCGCCCACACTGTACACTCTACTGACCACTGACTGCCCACACTGTACACTCTGCTGACCACGCATCATCCAAACTGTACACTCTACTGACCACTCACCGCCCACACTGTACACTCTACTGACCACTCACCGCCCACACTGTACACTCTGCTGACCACTCACCGCCCACACTGTACACTCTGCTGACCACGCATCATCCAAACTGTACACTCTACTGACCACTCACTGCCCACACTGTACACTCTACTGACCACTCACCGCCCACACTGTACACTCTGCTGACCACTGACTGCCCACACTGTACACTCTGCTGACCACGCATCATCCAAACTGTACACTCTACTGACCACTCACTGCCCACACTGTACACTCTACTGACCACTCACCGCCCACACTGTACACTCTACTGACCACTCACCGCCCACACTGTACACTCTGCTGACCACTCACCACCCACACTGTACACTCTGCTGACCACTCACCATCCACACTGTACACTCTACTGACCACTCACCGCCCACACTGTACACTCTACTGACCACTCACTGCCCACACTGTACACTCTGCTGACCACTCACCGCCCACACTGTACACTCTGCTGACCACTCACCGCCCACACTGTACACTCTGCTGACCACTCACTGCCCACACTGTACACTCTGCTGACCACTCACCGCCCACACTGTACACTCTGCTGACCACTCACCGCCCACACTGTACACTCTGCTGACCACTCACCGCCCACACTGTACACTCAGCTGACCACTCACCGCCCACACTGTACACTCCGCTGACCACTCACCGCCCACACTGTACACTCTACTGACCACTGACCGCCCACACTGTACACTCTGCTGACCACTCATCATCCAAACTGTACACTCCGCTGACCACTCACCGCCCACACTGTACACTCTACTGACCACTGACCACCCACACTGTACACTCTGCTGACCACTCATCATCCAAACTGTACACTCTGCTGACCACTCATCATCCACACTGTACACTCTGCTGACCACTCACCGCCCACACTGTACACTCTACTGACCACTCACCGCCCACACTGTACACTCTGCTGACCACTTACCGCCCACACTGTACACTCTGCTGACCACTCACCATCCGCACTGTACACTCTACTGACCACTCACCGCCCGCACTGTACACTCTGCTGACCACTCACCGCCCACACTGAACACTCAGCTGACCACTCACCATCCAAACTGTACACTCTGCTGACCATTCACTGCCCACACTGTACACTCTGCTGACCACTCATCATCCAAACTGTACACTCTGCTGACCATTCACTGCCCACACTGTACACTCTGCTGACCACTCACCGCCCACACTGTACACTCTACTGACCACTCACCGCCCACACTGTACACTCTGCTGACCACTTACCGCCCACACTGTACACTCTGCTGACCACTCACCATCCGCACTGTACACTCTACTGACCACTCACCGCCCGCACTGTACACTCTGCTGACCACTCACCGCCCACACTGTACACTCTGCTGACCAATCACTGCCCGCACTGTACACTCTGCTGACCACTCACCGCCCACACTGTACACTCTGCTGACCACTCACCGCCCACACTGTACACTCTGCTGACCACTCACCATCCGCACTGTACACTCTGCTGACCACTCACCTCCCACACTGTACACTCTGCTGACCACTCACCGCCAACATAGTACACTCTGCTGACCACTCACCGCCCGCACTGTACACTCTGCTGACCACTTACCGCCCGCACTGTACACTCTGCTGACCACTCACTGCCCACACTGTACACTCTGCTGACCACTCATCATCCACACTGTACACTCTGCTGACCTCTCACCACCCGCACTGTACACTCTGCTGACCACTCACCGCCCGCACTGTACATTCTGCTGACCACTCACCGCCCGCACTGTACACTCTGCTGACCACTCACTGCCCACACTGTACACTCAGCTGACCATTTACCGCCCACACTGTACACTCTACTGACCATTCACTGCCCACACTGTACACTCTACTGACCATTCACTGCCCACACTGTACACTCTGCTGACCACTCACCGCCCACACTGTACATTCTGCTGACCACTCACCGCCCACACTGTACACTCTGCTGACCACTCACTGCCCACACTGTACACTCTGCTGACCACTCACTGCCCACACTGTACACTCTACTGACCATTCACCGCCCACACTGTACACTCTGCTGACCACTCACCATCCAAACTGTACACTCTACTGACCACTGACCGCCCACACTGTACACTCTACTGACCACTCACCACCCACACTGTACACTCTGCTGACCTCTCACCGCCCGCACTGTACACTCTGCTGACCAGTCACCGCCCGCACTGTACACTCTGCTGACCACTCATCATCCAAACGGTACACTCAGATGACCATTCACTGCCCACACTGTACACTCTACTGACCATTCACTGCCCACACTGTACACTCTGCTGACCACTCACCGCCCACACTGTACATTCTGCTGACCACTCACCGCCCACACTGTACACTCTGCTGACCACTCACTGCCCACACTGTACACTCTGCTGACCACTCACTGCCCACACTGTACACTCTACTGACCATTCACCGCCCACACTGTACACTCTGCTGACCACTCACCATCCAAACTGTACACTCTACTGACCACTGACCGCCCACACTGTACACTCTACTGACCACTCACCACCCACACTGTACACTCTACTGACCACTCACCGCCCACACTGTACACTCTACTGACCACTCACCGCCCACACTGTAAACTCAGCTGACCACTCACCGCCCACACTGTACACTCTACTGACCATTCACCGCCCACACTGTACACTCTACTGACCACTGACCGCCCAAACTGTACACTCTGCTGACCACTCATCATCCAAACTGTACACTCAGATGACCACTCACTGCCCACACTGTACACTCTACTGACCACTCACCATCCGCTCTATACACTCAGCTGACCACTCACCGCCCACACTGTACACTCTACTGACCATTAACCGCCCACACTGTACACTCTACTGACCACTGACCGCCCACACTGTACACTCTGCTGACCACTCACCATCCGCTCTTTACACTCTGCTGACCACTCACCGCCCGCACTGTACACTCAGCTGACCACTCACCGCCCGCACTGTACACTCTACTGACCACTCACCGCCCACACTGTACACTCTACTGACCACTCACCATCCGCACTGTACACTTTGCTGACCACTCACCTCCCGCACTGTACACTTTGCTGACCACTCACCTCCCACACTGTACACTCTGCTGACCACTCACCGCCCACATACTACACTTTGCTGACCACTCACCACCCACACTGTACACTCTGCTGACCACTCACCACCCACATAGTACACTTTGCTGACCACTCACCACCCACACTGTACACTCTACTGACCACTCACCACCCACATAGTACACCTTGCTGACCACTCACTGCCCACACTGTACACTCTGCTGACCACTCACCGCCAACATAGTACACTTTGCTGACCACTCACCGCCCGCACTGTACACTCTGCTGACCACTCACCTCCCACACTGTACACTCTGCTGACCACTCACCGCCAACATAGTACACTCTGCTGACCACTCACCGCCCGCACTGTACACTCTGCTGACCACTTACCGCCCGCACTGTACACTCTGCTGACCACTCATCATCCACACTGTACACTCTGCTGACCTCTCACCACCCGCACTGTACACTCTGCTGACCACTCACCGCCCGCACTGTACATTCTGCTGACCACTCACCGCCCGCACTGTACACTCTGCTGACCACTCACTGCCCACACTGTACACTCAGCTGACCATTTACCGCCCACACTGTACACTCTACTGACCATTCACTGCCCACACTGTACACTCTACTGACCATTCACTGCCCACACTGTACACTCTGCTGACCACTCACCGCCCACACTGTACATTCTGCTGACCACTCACCGCCCACACTGTACACTCTGCTGACCACTCACTGCCCACACTGTACACTCTGCTGACCACTCACTGCCCACACTGTACACTCTACTGACCATTCACCATCCAAACTGTACACTCTACTGACCACTGACCGCCCACACTGTACACTCTGCTGACCACTCACCATCCAAACTGTACACTCTACTGACCACTGACCGCCCACACTGTACACTCTACTGACCACTCACCACCCACACTGTACACTCTGCTGACCTCTCACCGCCCGCACTGTACACTCTGCTGACCACTCACTGCCCACACTGTGCACTCTACTGACCACTCATCATCCAAACTGTACACTCAGATGACCATTCACTGCCCACACTGTACACTCTACTGACCACTCACCGCCCACACTGTACACTCTACTGACCACTCACCGCCCACACTGTAAACTCAGCTGACCACTCACTGCCCACACTGTACACTCTACTGACCACTCACCATCCGCTCTGTACACTCAGCTGACCACTCACCGCCCACACTGTACACTCTACTGACCATTAACCGCCCACACTGTACACTCTACTGACCACTGACCGCCCACACTGTACACTCTGCTGACCACTCACCATCCGCTCTTTACACTCTGCTGACCACTCACCGCCCGCACTGTACACTCTGCTGACCAGTCACCGCCCGCACTGTACACTCTGCGGACCACTCACCGCCCACACTGTACACTCTACTGACCACTCACCGCCCACACTGTACACTCTACTGACCACTCACCGCCCACACTGTACACTCTGCTGACCACTCACCGCCCGCACTGTACACTCTGCGGACCACTCACCGCCCACACTGTACACTCTACTGACCACTCACCGCCCACACTGTACACTCTACTGACCACCCACCGCCCACACTGTACACTCAGCTGACCACTCACTGCCCACACTGTACACTCTGCTGACCACTCACTGCCCACACTGTACACTCTACTGACCATTCACCATCCAAACTGTACACTCTACTGACCACTGACCGCCCACACTGTACACTCTGCTGACCACTCACCATCCAAACTGTACACTCTACTGACCACTGACCGCCCACACTGTACACTCTACTGACCACTCACCACCCACACTGTACACTCTGCTGACCTCTCACCGCCCGCACTGTACACTCTGCTGACCACTCACTGCCCACACTGTGCACTCTACTGACCACTCATCATCCAAACTGTACACTCAGATGACCATTCACTGCCCACACTGTACACTCTACTGACCACTCACCGCCCACACTGTACACTCTACTGACCACTCACCGCCCACACTGTAAACTCAGCTGACCACTCACTGCCCACACTGTACACTCTACTGACCACTCACCATCCGCTCTGTACACTCAGCTGACCACTCACCGCCCACACTGTACACTCTACTGACCATTAACCGCCCACACTGTACACTCTACTGACCACTGACCGCCCACACTGTACACTCTGCTGACCACTCACCATCCGCTCTTTACACTCTGCTGACCACTCACCGCCCGCACTGTACACTCTGCTGACCAGTCACCGCCCGCACTGTACACTCTGCGGACCACTCACCGCCCACACTGTACACTCTACTGACCACTCACCATCCGCACTGTACACTCCGCTGACCACTCACCGCCCGCACTGTACACTCTGCTGACCACTCACCGCCCACACTGTACACTCTGCTGACCACTCACCGCCAACATAGTACACTCTGCTGACCACTCACCTCCCACACTGTACACTCTGCTGACCACTCACCGCCCACACTGTACACTCTGCTGACCACTCACCGCCAACATAGTACACTCTGCTGACCACTCACCTCCCACACTGTAAACTCTGCTGACCACTCACCACCCACATAGTACACTTTGCTGACCACTCACCACCCACACTGTACACTCTGCTGACCACTCACCGCCAACATAGTAAACTTTGCTGACCACTCACCATCTACACTGTACACTTTGACCCCCGTGTGATGATCATGCTTGGAAGGTCTCTTGGCTGCGGGAGGTGGAGGGTTAAACACAGGAAAGTCCTTCCAGTAATTCTCTAAGACAAATAGAGCAGCTCTCTGTATACTGAGGAGAGAAGAGAGCGTCAGGAAAGAAAGAGACTGCAGAAATAAGAGAGCGTCAGGAGAGAAAGTAACTGCAGAAATAAGAGAGCGTCAGGAAAGAAAGAGACTGCAGAAATAAGAGAGCGTCAGGAGAGAAAGAGAGCGTCAGGGGAGAAAGAGACTGCAGAAATAAGAGAGAGTCAGGAGAGAAAGAAACTGCAGAAATAAGAGAGCGTCAGGAGAGAAAGAGAGCGTCAGGGGAGAAAGAGACTGCAGAAATAAGAGAGCGTCAGGAGAGAAAGAGAGCGTCAGGGGAGAAAGAGAGCATCAGGGGAGAAAGAGACTGCAGAAATAAGAGAGCGTCAGGAGAGAAAGAGAGCGTCAGGGGAGAAAGAGACTGCAGAAATAAGAGAGCGTCAGGAGAGAAAGAGAGCGTCAGGGGAGAAAGAGAGCGTCAGGGGAGAAAGAGAGCATCAGGGGAGAAAGAGACTGCAGAAATAAGAGAGCATCAGGGGAGAAAGAGACTGCAGAAATAAGAGAGCGTCAGGAGAGAAAGAGACTGCAGAAATAAGAGGGAGTCAGGAGAGAAAGAGAGCGTCAGGGGAGAAAGAGACTGTAGAAATAAGAGAGCGTCAGGAGAGAAAGAGAGCATCAGGGGAGAAAGAGACTGCAGAAATAAGAGAGTCAGGAGAGAAAGAGAGCGTCAGGGGAGAAAGAGACTGCAGAAATAAGAGAGAGTTAGGAAAGAAAGAGAGCGTCAGGGGAGAGACTGAAGAAATAAGAGAGCGTCAGGAGAGAAAGAGAGCGTCAGGGGAGAAAGAAACTGCAGAAATAAGAGAGTCAGGAGAGAAAGAGAGCGTCAGGGGAGAAAGAGACTGCAGAAATAAGAGAGAGTTAGGAAAGAAAGAGAGCGTCAGGGGAGAGACTGAAGAAATAAGAGAGCGTCAGGAGAGAAAGAGAGCACCAGGGGAGAAAGAGACTGCAGAAATAAGAGAGCGTCAGGAGAGAAAGAGAGCGTCAGGGGAGAAAGAAACTGCAGAAATAAGAGAGTGTCAGGAGAGAAAGAGAGCATCAGGGAAGAAAGAGACTGCAGAAATAAGAGAGTGTCAGGAGAGAAAGAGAGCGTCAGGGGAGAAAGAGACCACAGAAATGAGAGAGCGTCAGGAGAGAAAAGAGACTGCAGAAATAAGAGAGCGTCAGGAGAGAAAGAGAGCATCAGGGGAGAAAGAGACTGCAGAAATAAGAGAGCGTCAGGAGAGAAAGAGAGCGTCAGGGGAGAAAGAGACTGCAGAAATAAGAGAGCGTCAGGAAAGAAAGAGAGCGTCAGGGGAGAAAGAGACTGCAGAAATAAGAGAGCGTCAGGAAAGAAAGAGAGCGTCAGGGGAGAACGAGACCGCAGAAATGAGAGAGCATCCAGGGAGACAGAGGCCTCAGGGGGACAGAGAAGACTCCCAATCTCTGAGAAATTAGTGAGGAATAAAGATCCGTTTTTGTGGGGGACCTAAACTAATCCAAAAATGTAACTTTTATTTTCAAAATGTAAAATATGTGAAATTATAACGGTCAAAAGAATAAAAAACAAATCATTGGGTCGTGTCCAGCTATGCAAGCTAGCAGCAGCTCCGCATTATACAATATATAGAAAGGGTTTCTTGACCCAAAATTTGGAGTAAAACTCCTCCACACATATTTATATAGATTGAGGAGACGACGAGGAACAAAAGGACACCTTTATCCTAATTTCCACCACCACGTGGTTACATCGGCGATCCCCCACGCAGACAGATTCCCTGGAGAGGCAATCGGGGCCGGGACACGTAGCAAGTCGGACATAGAGGGCAAGACCCCCAGCAGCACGAGATCCCCAGCAGCACGAGACCCCCAGCAGCACGAGATCCCCAGCAGCACGAGATCCCCAGCAGCGGGCGGTCTAAGGGCGGATAGTGACATGGAACCCGGCCACGTGGTGCTGCTCCAGGCGGACGAGCAATGGGGGTGCCTAAGAGAGTCTCACCGGAGAGGATCAAAGCCAGCTCCGGCGTTGGAGGAGAGGGCAAAGTGAAGAGATCGGGGGCCCCATCGGAGGTAAAGAAGTGGGGGACGACTGTAGCAATGGCGGAGACGCCCAACGGACAGACAGACGTCTGCGGTATAAAGTAACCCAGAAGTGCACGGTACTCCGCATCTGCAGGGGCGTAGAGGAGTGTACCTGAGCTACATTCCCCCACTTTTGCCGCCATTATATATCACATTAAACTGCCGGGGCCATTTCGGGCGACATCTCACTAGTGGCGGGAAAGCCCTCCGGCACGGGACTTCATCTTAGATGTGCAGCATTTTCACAATAATAAAAAAAATACCCTCTGAGCAAAGAGATTTCCTCATTACGGGGAGAATAGAGCGTTAAGATATTGAACTGCAAATACTTTCTAACTGTAAGCAGCTTGCGCCAGACACGGGCAGTGTTAGAGGAAATCTCCCCTTTATCTTAACTCCTTGCAGTAAAGGAGAATGAGCGGAAGGAATAAAAGATCCATTATTAGAGGCACAGCGCCACCAAGAGGCCATTCTCTGTAGCACTTCTCATTTTTGCAGGAGGAGAAGTGACGCGTGCGAGTTGTACAAGAATTAGCAGAATTATAGCCTAGCCTTCTTGAAAATACTGACTTTTTCAAAATGGGTCCATAACCACCATGACTACCTCCAAGTAACTTGGACACAGAGAGCAGTGAGCAAAGAGTAAGATGACAACTACAGTGAAGTGATGTTCTAGTATGCAACAGTTTTAAGACAAATTTAAACTTCTTTGGGATGCAATAAACTTAGATCTGCACTCATTGGGGCAAAGGGTGCATGAATTGGAGAACGTGATAGGGATAGACCTGAGCCTGCCCATATAGTGACCCTTGAATACAAGATAGAGGGCCTTGAGAATAGGTCAAGGAGACACAATGTACGTCTCAGAGGGGTATCAAGGAAAGTAACAGATCTACCTGTCTATCTGAAAGAGGTCTTCGTCTCTATTCTTCCTAATCACCAAAGTCAAAAGTTGGAAATAGAAAGGGCGCACAGAGCACCCACCTAACTCGAACCAGCCAAAGGATATAATAGTACGCTTTGTGAGTCAGATCTCCAGATATCTACTTATGGGGGAAAGAGAGCGCCCATCCAAGAGGTGGACGGAGGTGCCATCCAACAAGAAACAGAAGAGCAATTGGTATCTGGTGAAGGTGGGGAGGACCGGGCAATCACAAGTGCCAAATGACTTGAAGACCTTTGCCAAAGGAAATAGCCCATATAATGATCATGGTGGGTTTCATGGGCTGAACTATGGGAACAGAATCCTGAAAGAGTTGTATAGGAGCTGAGTAATTCATTATGGTTTAGATCAATGTTTTAAAATTGCATTCTTAAACTTGTTAAGCTAGTTTTATATGATTATTTGTCTCGCTAGTTTTCTCAGTGAAAAGTTTAGGAGGGGTTTGTACTTTTCCTCATTCTAGGGATCAAAAGAAGGACCTAGAGTGTCCTCACCCTAGGGATGTTAGGTGCACATTCTAAGGTAACATGAGGAACAGAGGGGATAGGTATTTTACTGGTCAGAATGTTTATGGTTTAGTTGGTTGGTCATTAATGTTTATGTTTTCTTTCCACCTTGTCGAAAGCAATAGTCAAAGTAGTGAGGTGCTTCTTCATCTGGCTCTCCAGGTCTCACCCCCAGCAGTCAAGTGTTATGTGCCTTGGGAAGGTCAGTGCGTCTCCTCGCAAACACTTCCGGATACATACAGTAATGGGTAGTTCAGAATACATGTGCGTAACGCACAATGCTAAAGGATTTAACACACCCTATAAGCGGCGTAAGGCCTTCCTCTCCTAAAGGAGCACAACCCGGCAGTCATTCAATCAAAACAGAATGTACCTACATTTTTTAATGAAAAATACCAAACCTTTTTTACAACTAGCAATTCCGCCAAAAAAGAAGAGGTAGCCATTCTGCTACACAAAAACTTTCCATTTTTGTTAGAAACAAAGATAGTGGACCCCCAGGGGTACTATATCATTTTAACAGGCAAGGTTCTGGACATCCCGGTTACATTAATCTCCCTGTACGCGCCCACCACTTCCCCAAATACTGGCTAAAACTATTGAAGCAACTAGTGAGGGTCAAACAGGGTAGGATCATCCTGGGAGGGCATCTAAACCTGGTGTTGGATGCTAAGGTAGATAGATCAGGAGGAAACTTAGACAACCAGCTTTCAAATAAATTAAGGAAAATTAATTATCTTCTGGCTTAGATGGAGATGGTGGACATTTGGAGGGAGAGACATCCAAGACTGAGAGAGTATACATTCTACTTACATGCACACAGTTCGTACTCTCGTCTTTTGGTGGACGCTGCATTAGTAGACGATTCAGGGGCAGTAGAGATTGTTCCATGTACATGGTCTGACCATAGTCTGGTAAAGGTTTCTATTAGTCTGGGCCCTAGTACTAAGCCCCCATACATGTGGGGTTTGAATGAGAGGCTTTTGACTATACCTGCTGTGAGGGGGCAAACCTCTCAAGAATTACATTTTTTATTTATATGTAAATTTAACGACTGAAGCAGAGATAGGATGAGGCCTATATTAGAGGAATTTGTATTAAAGTGGCAGCTTGGTATAGGAGGGAGCAAAATTAGCTTGAGTCAAAACTAATGGAAGAATTGCAGGTATCGGAAAAAACAAAACAAAATCCCACCTGCAAAATTAGACAGAAAATAGAAAGGGTCAGAGTGGCGCTAGATACTATTTTAGCGGAAAGCATGGAGAAGAACACAACACCATTTTTTCTTGAAGGCAAATCAGCCTGACGCTAAGCTAACAAAGAAACTAAAAACAAAATACATGCAGATTAAAATCCATAGCATAAAAACTGATGCAGGCATAATTACGGCAAACCCAACGAATATCCAGAAAGCATTTATAGAATTCTGACAAAAACTTCATACAGCCTCCACCACGGGGACGGAACATCGCATTAGAGCCTTGTTAGACTCATGTGGTCTTCCATCGTTAACGGAAATATATATAGAGGAGTTGAACGTGAAGATAACACAGGAGGAAGTTAGGAAAGGGATTCTAGCTTTAAAAGATGGTAAAGCTCCAGGGCCAGATGGGTTTACAAATTTATACTTCCAAAAATGTCAGCCACACTTGATTCCCCATTTAACCGTCCTTTTCAATTCCATTTTCGAGGGCCAGCAAATCCCCCAGGAGATGAACTTGGCTGAGATAGTTCTGTTCCCTAAAGAAGGTTGTGAAGTTCAGTTTTCCTCTTATGGATTAAACCATGTAGCAGCCATGTTGGTTGCTGGGGAGAGGGGTATTTTCTATGATGTTATATGTGTTGTGCTGTTATCCATTGTTGTCCACAAGATGGCACTGCAGGAGGTTGGGGTGATTGCAGGTCTTTGTTCAATTTGCCACTTTGGGGCCATGTGGGATGAGCCCAGTGTTCCACCCTCTACGGTGGGCAAGCCAAGACCCCAGTTGACCACTGATATGATTGGGAGATGCTAATCTGGGCGGGGGATTTGAATGTGTTCGGCCCACTATGATGTAACTGGGAGAGGGAAATCATTTGTCTGTTGTCAGTGTTGTAGAGAAATGAAGTGAGAGTCCAAATATAAAAGCCATGCTTCTGAAATACTATGACTACATACATAGACTATGGTGTACTTCTTTAAGAAGGACTGACATGACTGCCGGTCACCGAGAGGCCCATTCCTTCAACGAAGATTGCCAGCATATTAAGGGCAATTCTTGTATCCAAAAGGCCGGAAGAGTTGGAGCCTATCTGGAATCTTTACAAAGGTAAAGATCATACAGAGGTGAAAACTATAGGCCAATCTCTCTCCTTAATGGGCATATAAAATTGCTAGCTGAAATGATGGCCGATAGAGTTTTAACATTTTTGCCAAGGATTACCCAAGGACCAAGTGGGGTTCATACCTCACAAGCAGGTTAGAGATAACCATAGAAAAGTCATTAATTTAATCCATCTCACCAAAAGTGCAAAAACACCAATATGTCTTCTGGCTCTCTATGTTGAGAAGGCTTTCGATTCGTTAGAATGGCCTTTTCTTCGAGCAGTCCTGAATAGATTTGACTTTAGGGGACAGTTTATGAACCTAACTGAAATATATTACAAAAACCCTGAGGCATACTTAAAGCTGCCGTAACAAGCCGACTATCAGTATAGGCAGGGGAACGAGGCAGGGTTGTCCTCTTTCTCCACTGCTGTTTGCAATGGCAAGCGAGCCGTTCGCGCAGGTAATTAGAGTAGACCCAGAGATCAAAGGACTAGTCACAGGCCATCATCACTATAAAATTAGTTTATTTGTGGATGACTTATTAGGTACCCTGGCAAAGCCTCACCACTCTATCCCAAAGTGGTTGGACTTCCTTCGTGAATTTGGTAGGATTTTGGGCTTAGTTATAAATGTTGACAAAACAGAGGCAATGGCAATCGACTTTTCGACTAAAGTTAAGGAATTTTTGTGAGCAAAATATAATTTTCATTGGGCAAAGTCATTTATTCCATATTTGGGTCTTAAAATCACCTCACAGGTAGGGAATTTATATAAAACAAATTACTCCCCACCATTCAGGTCCCTCAGTGGGGATTTACTAAAGTGGTCCAGGTACTCAATGTCATGGTTAGGCAGGGACAATTATTTTAAAGTAAATACCCTCCCGAAACTGCTATATCTACTCCCGAACCCTCCCAATACCCATTAGATAGAGTTGAGGAGATTTCAGAGGAAAGTTTTCAGGTTCATTTGGAGGGATAAGCCCCCTAGAATTAACAAAGCTACTATGTTTAAGCACAAAACTAGAGGGGGATTGTCGTGTCCGAACTTGAGAAAATATTACAGAGCAGCGCAGTTATTCCAATTATACATTCACCAAGGCACCAACCCACCTGGACGTTCATAGAAGATCAGATCCTGTCTCTCTACTCTTGGGATACGCTGATCTGGCCAAGTTGGGTACCAGAACAGGTGGGACGGGTTAAGCATCTGGTGCTTGCACACAGTGCTGGAAATGGGCCCTGACATTTTCTGGTTTGTTTTCTCACCCGTCTCACATGACTTCGATAATCTGTCATCCGGAGGCTTCAAAAAAGAGCTGAGCAGAGACTCAATATGGTGGTGGAAGTCAAAGGCGGTGGATAGGCTGGGAGCCTGGTTTACGGATGGGAGCCCATTAACTTTTTAATTACTAAGGGATCAATATAATCTCCCATTAAACCAACACTACGATTATTGTAAATTATGGCATTTTGTAGCCACAAAAGAAATCCTGGCTGTCGTTGACAAGCCATAAATCTCCATTGTCCAAGGAATTCATTGGGGGCATCCCCATGATCCCCTTTCCCTATCTTTACTGTGTTCACCTATACCTATCTTCCTCATGTTCCCCTATCCCTATCTCCCCCATATTCCCCTATCCCTATCTTCCTCATGTTCCCCTATCCCTATCTCCCCCATGTTCCCCTATCCCTATCTCCCCCATGTTCCCCTATCTATATCCCCCTCATGTTCCCCTATCCCTATCTCCCTTGTTCCCCTATCCCTATCTCCCAAATGTTCCTCTATCCCTATCTTCGCCATGTTCCCCTATCCCTATCTCCCGCATGTTCCTCTATCCCTATCTCCTCCATGTTCCCCTATCCCTATCTCCCCCATGTTATCCTATCTCTATCTCTTCCATGTTCCCCTATCCCTATCTCCCCCATGTTCCCCTATCCCTATCTCCCCCATGTTCCCCTATCCCTATCTCCTTCATGTTCCCCTATCCCTATCTCCCTCATGTTCCCCTATCCCTATCTCCTTCATGTTCCCCTATCCCTATCTCCCCCATGTTCCCCTATACCCCCATGTTCCCCTATCCCTATCTCCCCCATGTTCCCCTATCCCTATCTCCCCCATGTTCCCTTATCCCTATCTCCCCCATGTCCCTTTATCCATATCTTCCCGTGTTCCCGTATCCCTATCTTCCCCATGTTCCTCTATCCCCCCATGTTCCCCTATCCCTATCTCCCCCATGTCCCTTTATCCCTATCTTCCTGTGTTCCCCTATCCCCCCATGTTCTCCTAACCCTATCTTCCCCATGTTCCCCTATTCCCCCATGATCTCCTATCCCTATCGTCACCATGTTCTTCTATCCCTATCTCCCCCATGTCCCCCTATCCCTATCTCCCCCATGTTCCCTCTATCCCTATCTTCCCCATGTTCCCCTATCCCTATCTCCCCCATGTTCCCTTATCCCTATCTCCCCCATGTCCCTTTATCCATATCTTCCCGTGTTCCCGTATCCCTATCTTCCCCATGTTCCTCTATCCCCCCATGTTCCCCTATCCCTATCTCCCCCATGTCCCTTTATCCCTATCTTCCTGTGTTCCCCTATCCCCCCATGTTCTCCTAACCCTATCTTCCCCATGTTCCCCTATTCCCCCATGATCTCCTATCCCTATCGTCACCATGTTCTTCTATCCCTATCTCCCCCATGTCCCCCTATCCCTATCTCCCCCATGTTCCCTCTATCCCTATCTTCCCCATGTTCCCCTATCCCTATCTTCCCCATGTTCTCTCTATCCCTATCTTCCCCATGTTCCCCTGTCCCTATCTCCCCCATGTCACTGTATCCCTATCTTCCCCATGTCCCCCTATCCCTATCTTCCCCATTTTCCCCTATCTTACCCATTTTCCCCTATCCCTATCTTCCCCATGTCCCCCTATCCCTATCTTCCCCATGTCACTTTATCCCTATATTCCCCATGTTCCTCTATCCCTATCTTCCCCATGTTCCCCTATCCCTATATTCCCCATGTTCCCCTATCCCCCCATGTTCAACTATCCCTGTCTTTCCCCATGTTCCTCTATCCCTATCTTTCCCCATGTTCCCCTCTCCCTATCCCCCATGTCCCTTTATCCCTATCATCCCCATGTCCCTTTATCCCTATCTTCCCCATGTTCCCCTATCCCTATCTTCCCCATGTTCCCCTATCCCTATTTTCCCCATGTTCCCCTATCCCCCCATGTTCCCCTATCCCTATCTTTCCCCATGTTCCCCTCTCCCTATCCCCCATGTTCCCCTATCTTCCCCATGTTCCTCTATCCCTATCTTCCCCATGTTCCCCTATCCCTATCTTTCCCCATGTTCCCCTCTCCCTATGCCCCATGTTCCCCTATCTTCCCCATGTTCACTTATACCTATCTTCCCCCATGTTCCCCTATCCCTATCTTCCCAATGTTCCTCTATCCCCCCATGTTCCCCTATCCCTATCTTCCCCATGTTCCCTTATCCCTATCTTCCCTGTGTTCCCCTATCCCCCCCATGATTCTATATCTCCCCCATGTTCCCCTATCCCTATCTCCCCCATGTTCCCCTATCTCCCCCATGTTCCCCTATCCCTATCTCCCCCATGTTCCCCTATCCCTATCTTTCCCTGTGTTCCCCTATCCCTATCTTCCCCATGTCCCCCTATCCCTATCTCCCCCATGTTCCCATATCTCCACCATGTTCCCCTATCTCCCCCATGTTCCCCTATCTCCCCCATGTTCCCCTATCTCCCCTATGTTCCCCTATCCCTATCTTCCCCCATGTTCCCCTATCCCTATCTTCCCAATGTTCCTCTATCCCCCCATGTTCCCCTATCCCTATCTTCCCCATGTTCCCTTATCCCTATCTTCCCTGTGTTCCCATATCCCTATCTCCCCCATGATTCTATATCTCCCCCATGTTCCCCTATCCCTATCTCCCCATGTTCCCCTATCCCTATCTCCCCATGTTCCCCTATCTCCCCCATGTTCCCCTATCCCTATCTCCCCCATGTTCCCCTATCCCTATCTTCCCCCATGTCCCCCTATCCCTATCTCCCCCATGTTCCCATATCTCCCCTATGTTCCCCTATCTCCCCCATGTTCCCCTATCTCCCCCATGTTCCCCTATCTCCCCCATGTTCCCCTATCCCTATCTTCCCCCATGTCCCCCTATCCCTATCTCCCCCATGTTCCCATATATCCCCCATGTTCCCATATCTCCCCCATGTTCCCCTATCCCTATCTCCCCCATGTTCCCCTATCCCTATCTCCCCCACGTTCCCCTATCCCTATCTTCCCCTGTGTTCCCCTATCCCTATCTTCCCCATGTTCCCCTATCCCTATCTTCCCCATGTTCCCCTATCCCTATCTTCCCCATGTTCCCCTATCCCTATCTCCCCCATGTTCCCCTATCTATATCCCCCCATGTTCCCCTATCCCTATCTCCTCCATGTTCCCCTATCCCTATCTCTCCCATGTTCCCCTATCTCCCCCATGTCCCCCTATCCCTATCTCCCCCATGTTCCCCTATCTTCCCCATGTTCCCCTATCTCCCCCATGTTCCCTATCTCCCCCATGTTCCCTATCTCCCCCATGTTCCCCTATCTCCCCCATGTTCCCCTATCTTCCCCATGTTTCCCTATCTCCCCCATGTTTCCCTATCTCCCCCATGTTCCCTATCTCCCCCATGTTCCCCTATCTCCCCCCTGTTCCCCTATCTCCCCCATGTTCCCCTATTTCCCCCATGTTCCCCTATCCCTATCTCCCCCCTGTTCCCCTATCTCCCCCATGTTACCCTATCCCTATCTCCCCCATGTTTCCCTATCTCCCCAATGTTCCCCTATCTCCCCTATGTTGCCCTATCTCCCCTATGTTCCCCTATCTCCCCCATGTTCCCTATCTCCCCCATGTTCCCTATCTCCCCCATGTTCCCTATCTCCCCCATGTTCCCTATCTCCCCCATGTTCCCTATCTCCCCCATGTTCCCTATCTCCCCCATGTTCCCCTATCTCCCCCATGTTCCCCTATCTCCCCCATGTTTCCCTATCTCCCCCATGTTTCCCTATCTCCCCCATGTTCCCTATCTCCCCCATGTTCCCCTATCTCCCCCCTGTTCCCCTATCTCCCCCATGTTCCCCTATTTCCCCCATGTTCCCCTATCCCTATCTCCCCCCTGTTCCCCTATCTCCCCCATGTTACCCTATCCCTATCTCCCCCATGTTCCCCTATCTCCCCTATGTTCCCCTATCTCCCCTATGTTCCCTATCTCTCCCCATGTTCCCTATCTCCCCCATGTTCCCCTATCTCCCCCATGTTCCCTATCTCCCTCATGTTCCCTATTTCCCCCATGTTCCCCTATCTCCCCCACGTTCCCCTATCTCCCCCATGTTGCCCTATCTCCCCCATGTTCCCTATCTCCCCCATGTTCCCCTATCTCCCCCATGTTGCCCTATCTCCCCCATGTTCCCCTATCTCCCCCATGTTCCCTATCTCCCCCATGTTCCCTATCTCCCCCATGTTCCCTATCTCCCTCATGTTCCCTATCTCCCCCATGTTCCCCTATCTCCCCCATGTTGCCCTATCTCCCCCATGTTGCCCTATCTCCCCCATGTTTCCTATCTCCCCCATGTTCCCCTATCTCCCCCATGTTCCCATATCTCCCCCATGTTCCCATATCTCCCCCACGTTCCCCTATCTCCCCCACGTTCCCCTATCTCCCCCACGTTCCCCTATCTCCCCCATGTTCACTATCTCCCCCATGTTCCCCTATCTCCCCCATGTTCCCCTATCTCCCCCATGTTCCCCTATCTCCCCCATGTTGCCCTATCTCCCCCATGTTCCCATATCTCCCCCATGTTCCCATATCTCCCCCACGTTCCCCTATCTCCCCCATGTTCCCCTATCTCCCCTATGTTCACTATCTCCCCCATGTTCCCCTATCTCCCCCATGTTCCCCTATCTCCCCCATGTTCCCCTATCTCCCCCATGTTCCCTATCTCCCCCATGTTCCCCTATCTCCCCCATGTTCCCTATCTCCCCATGTTCCCTATCTCCCCCATGTTCCCCTATCTCCCCTATGTTCCCTATCTCCCCCATGTTCCCCTATCTCCCCCATGTTCCCCTATCTCCCCCATGTTCCCCTATCTCCCCCATGTTCCCCTATCTCCCCCATGTTGCCCTATCTCCCCCATGTTCCCATATCTCCCCCATGTTCCCATATCTCCCCCACGTTCCCCTATCTCCCCCATGTTCCCCTATCTCCCCTATGTTCACTATCTCCCCCATGTTCCCCTATCTCCCCCATGTTCCCCTATCTCCCCCATGTTCCCCTATCTCCCCCATGTTCCCTATCTCCCCCATGTTCCCCTATCTCCCCCATGTTCCCTATCTCCCCATGTTCCCTATCTCCCCCATGTTCCCCTATCTCCCCTATGTTCCCTATCTCCCCCATGTTCCCCTATCTCCCCCATGTTCCCTATCTCCCCCATGTTCCCTATCTCCCCCATGTTCCCTATCTCCCCCATGTTCCCTATCTCCCCCATGTTCCCTATCTCCCCCATGTTCCCCTATCTCCCCCATGTTCCCCTATCTCCCCCATGTTCACTATCTCCCCCATGTTCACTATCTCCCCCATGTTCCCCTATCTCCCCCATGTTCCCTATCTCCCCCATGTTCCCCTATCTCCCCCATGTTCCCCTATCTCCCCCATGTTCCCCTATCTCCCCCATGTTCCCCTATCTCCCCCATATTCCCCTATCTCCCCCATGTTCCCCTATCTCCCCCATGTTCCCCTATCTCCCCCATGTTCCCCTATCTCCCCCATGTTCCCCTATCTCCCCCATATTCCCCTATCTCCCCCATGTTCCCCTATCTCCCCCATGTTCCCCTATCTCCCCTATGTTCCCTATCTCCCCCATGTTCCCCTATCTCCCCCATGTTCCCCTATCTCCTATTCCCTGGAACCATCTACAGCGTTAAACGAGGTATTCCTGTAATAGTAACATCACATATATGTAATGGCTCACGCTACACGCTACACGCTAGTATGTATAGTATGACGGTGCTCCTGGAGATTAATAATAACTTTTTTTATAACTTTTTATTTTACTGTGTATATTTTTAATAAGACGTACTGGCGCTGCTGGGAGCTCCTCCCTGTCCCTCTCTCTCTCTCCTCCCTGTCTCTCTCTCTCTCTCCTCCCTGTCCCTCTCTCTCTCTCTCCTCCCTGTCCCTCTCTCTCTCTCCTCCCTGTCCCTCTCTCCCTCTCTCCTCGCTGTCCCTCTCTCTCTCTCCTCCCTGTCCCCCTCTCTCTCTCTCCTCCCTGTCCCTCTCTCTCTCTCCTCCCTGTCCCTCTCTCTCTCTCTCCTCCCTGTCCCTCTCTCTCTCTCCTCCCTGTCCCTCTCTCCCTCTCTCCTCGCTGTCCCTCTCTCTCTCTCCTCCCTGTCCCCCTCTCTCTCTCTCCTCCCTGTCCCTCTCTCTCTCTCCTCCCTGTCCCTCTCCTCTCTCTCCTCCCTGTCTCTCTCTCTCTCTCTCCTCCCTGTCCCCCTCTCCCTCTCTCCTCCCTGTCCCTCTCTCTCTCTCCTCCCTGTCCCTCTCTCCCTCTCTCCTCGCTGTCCCTCTCTCTCTCTCTCCTCCCTGTCCATCTCTCTCTCTCCTCCCTGTCCCTCTCTCTCTCTCTCTCCTCCCTGTCCCCCTCTCTCTCTCTCCTCCCTGTCCCTCTCCTCTCTCTCCTCCCTGTCTCTCTCTCTCTCTCCTCCCTGTCCCTCTCCTCTCTCCTCCCTGTCCCTCTCTCTCTCTCCTCCCTGTCCCTCTCTCCCTCTCTCCTCGCTGTCCCTCTCTCTCTCTCCTCCCTGTCCATCTCTCTCTCTCCTCCCTGTCCCTCTCTCTCTCTCCTCGCTGTCCCTCTCTCTCTCTCTCCTCCCTGTCCCCCTCTCTCTCTCTCCTACCTGTCCCTCTCCCTCTCTCCTCGCTGTCCCTCTCTCTCTCTCTCCTCCCTGTCCCTCTCTCTCTCTCCTCCCTGTCCTTCTCCTCTCTCTCCTCCCTGTCCCTCTCTCTCCTCCCTGTCCCTCTCTTCTCCTCTCTCTCTACTCTCTTTCCCTCTCTCTCTCTCTCTCTCCTTCCTGTCCCTCTCTCTCTCTCTCTCCTCCCTGTCCCTCTCTCTCTCCTTCCTGTCCCTCTCTCTCTCCTTCCTGTCCCTCTCTCTCTCCTCCCTGTCCCTCTCTCTCTCTCTCCTCCCTTTCCCTCGCTCTCTCTCCTCCCTGTCCCTCTCTTCTCCTCCCTGTCCCTCTCTTCTCCTCTCTCTCTCCTCCCTGTCCCTCTCTCTCTCTCTCCTCCCTGTCTCTCTCTCTCTCCTCCCTGTCCCTGTCCCTCTCTTCTCCTCTCTCTCTCTCTCTCTCCCTCTGTCTCCCTGTCCCTCTCTTCTCCTTTCTCTCTCTCTTCTCCTCCCTGTCCCTCTCCTCTCTCTCTCTCTCCTCTCTCTCTCCTCTCTCTCTCCTCTCTCTCTCCTCGCTGTCCCCCTCTCTCTTCTCCTCCCTGTCCCTCTCCCTCTCTCTCCTCCCTGTCTCTCTCTCTCTCCTCCCTGTCTCTCTCTCTCTCCTCCCTGTCCCTCTCTTCTCCTCTCTCTCCTCTCTTTCCCTCTCTCTCTCTCCTCCCTGTCCCTCTCCCTCTCTCCTCGCTATCCCTCTCTCTCTCTCTCCTCCCTGTCCCTCTCTCTCTCTCCTCCCTGTCTCTCTCTCTCTCCTCCCTGTCCCTCTCTTCTCCTCTCTCTCTCTCTCTCTCTCTCTCTGTCTCCCTGTCCCTCTCTTCTCCTCTCTCTCTCTCTTCTCCTCCCTGTCCCTCTCCTCTCTCTCTCTCTCTCTCCTCTCTCTCTCCTCTCTCTCTCCTCTCTCTCTCCTCTCTCTCTCCTCTCTTTCCCTCTCTCTCTCTATCCTCCCTGTCCCTCTCTTCTCCTCCCTGTCCCTCTCTCTCTCTTCTCCTCGCTGTCCCTCTCTCTCTCTCCTCCCTGTCCCTCTCCCTCTCTCCTCCCTGTCCCTCTCCCTCTCTCCTCTCTTTCCCCCTCTCTTCTCCTCCCTGTCTCTCTCTCTCTCTCTCTCTGTCTCCCTGTCCCTCTCTCTCTATCCTCCCTGTGCCTCTCTCTCTATCCTCCCTGTGCCTCTCCCTCTCTCTGTCTCCCTGTCCCTCTCCCTCTCTCCTCCCTGTCCATCTCTCTCTCTCCTCCCTGTCCCTCTCCCTCTCTCCTCCCTGTCCCTCTCTCTCTCCTCCCTGTCACTCTCTCTCTCTCTCCTCGCTGTCCCTCTCTCTCTCTCTCCTCCTTGTCCCTCTCTCTCTCTCCTCCCTGTCCCTCTCTCTCTCCTCCCTGTCCCTCTCTCTCTCTCTCCTCCTTGTCCCTCTCTCTCTCTCCTCCCTGTCCCTCTCCCTCTCTCCTCCCTGTCCCTCTCTCTCTCTCTCCTCGCTGTCCCTCTCTCTCTCTCTCCTCGCTGTCCCCCTCTCTCTCTCTCCTCGCTGTCCCCCTCTCTCTCTCTCCTCCCTGTCCCTCTCTCCTCCCTGTCCATCTCTCTCTCTCCTCGCTGTCCCTCTCTCTCTCTCTCCTCGCTGTCCCTCTCTCCCTCTCTCCTCCCTGTCCCTCTCCCTCTCTCCTCCCTGTCCCTCTCTCTCTCTCTCCTCCCTGTCCCTCTCTCTCTCTCTCCTCCCTGTCCCTCTCTTCTCCTCTTTCTCCTCCCTGTCCCTCTCTCTCTCTCTCTCTCTCTCCTCCCTGTCCCTCTCTTCTCCTCTCTGTCTCTCTCTCTCTCCTCCCTGTCCCTCTCTCTCTCTCTCCTCCCTGTCCCTCTCCTCTCTCTCCTCCCTGTCCCTCTCTCCTCCCTGTCCCTCTCTTCTCCTCCCTGTCCCTCTCCTCTCTCTCCTCCCTGTCCCTCTCTCTCTCTCCTCCCTGTCCCTCTCTTCTCCTCTTTCTCCTCCCTGTCCCTCTCTCTCTCTCTCTCTCTCTCTCTCCTCCCTGTCCCTCTCTTCTCCTCTCTGTCTCTCTCTCTCTCCTCCCTGTCCCTCTCTCTCTCTCTCCTCCCTGTCCCTCTCCTCTCTCTCCTCCATGTCCCTCTCTCTCTCTCCTCCCTGTCCCCCTCTCTCTCTCTCCTCCCTGTCCCTCTCTCTCTCCTCCCTGTCCCTCTCTCTCTCTCTCCTCCCTTTCCCTCTCTCTCTCTCTCTCTCTCTCTCTCTCTCTCCTCCCTGTCCCTCTCTCTCTCTCCTCCCTGTCCCTCTCTCTGTCTCTCCTCCCTTTCCCTCTCTCTCTCTTCTCCTCTCTCTCTCTCTCTGTCTCTCCTCCCTGTCCCTGTCCCTCTCTTCTCCTCTCTCTCTCTCTCTCTCTCTCTCTCCTCCCTGTCCCTCTCTCCTCCTCCCTGTCCCTCTCTTCTCCTCTCTCTCCTCCCTTTCCCTCGCTCTCTCTCCTCCCTGTCCCTCTCTTCTCCTCCCTGTCCCTCTCTTCTCCTCTCTCTCCTCCCTTTCCCTCTCTCTCTCTCCTCCCTGTCCCTGTCCCTCTCTTCTCCTCTCTCTCTCTCTCTCTCTCTGTCTCCCTGTCCCTCTCTTCTCCTCCCTGTCCCTCTCCTCTCTCTCCTCTCTTTCCCTCTCTCTCTCTCCTCCCTGTCCCTCTCTTCTCTCTCCTCCCTGTCCCTCTCTTCTCTCTCCTCCCTGTCCCTCTCTCTCTCTCCTCCCTGTCCCTCTCTTCTCCTCCCTGTCCCTCTCCTCTCTCTCCTCCCTGTCCCTCCCTCTCTCCTCCCTGTCTCTGTCTCTCTCTCTCCTCCCTGTCCCTCTCTCTCTCTCCTCCCTGTCCCTCTCTCTCTCTCTCCTCCCTGTCCCTCTCTTCTCTCTCCTCTCTGTCTCTCTCTCTCTCTCTGTCTCCCTGTCCCTCTCTCTCTATCCTCCCTGTCCCTCTCCCTCTCTCCTCCCTGTCCCTCTCTCTCTCTCTGTCCCTCTCTCTCTCTCTGTCCCTCTCTCTCTCTCTCCTCCCTGTCCCTCTCTCTCTCTCTCTCCTCCCTGTCCCTCTCTCTCTCTCCTCCCTGTCCCTCTCTCTCTCTCCTCCCTTTCCCTCTCTCTCTCTCTCCTCCCTGTCCCTCTCTCCTCCCTTCCCCTCTCTCTCTCTCCTCCCTGTCCCTCTCTTCTCTCTCCTCTCTTTCCCTCTCTCTCTCTCCTCCCTGTCCCTCTCTTCTCTCTCCTCCCTGTCTCTCTCTCTCTCTCTCTCTCCTCCCTGTCCCTCTCTTCTCCTCTCTGTCTCTCTCTCTCTCTCTGTCTCCCTGTCCCTCTCTCTCTATCCTCCCTGTCCCTCTCCCTCTCTCCTCCCTGTCCCCCTCTCTCTCTCCTCCCTGTCCCTCTCCCTCTCTCCTCCCTGTCCCTCTCTCTCTCTCTCCTCCCTGTCTCTCTTCTCCTCTTTCTCCTCCCTGTCCCTCTCTTCTCCTCTCTGTCTCTCTCTCTCTCCTCCCTGTCCCTCTCTCCCTCTCTCTCCCTCTCACCTCCCTGTCCCTCTCTCTCTCTCTCCTCCCTGTCCCTCTCGCTTTCTCCTCCCTGTCCCTCTCTCTCTCTCCTCCCTGTACCTCTCTCTCTCCTCCCTGTCCCTCTCTCTCTCTCCTCCCTGTCCCTCTCTCTCTCTCCTCCCTGTCCCTCTCTCTCTCTCCTCCCTGTCCCTCTCTCTCTCTCCTCCCTGTCCCTCTCTCTCTCTCCTCCCTGTCCCTCTCTCTCTCTCCTCCCTGTCTCTCTCCCTCTCTCCTCCCTGTCCCTCTCCCTCTCTCTCCTCCCTGTCCCTCTCTCTCTCTCTCCTCCCTGTCCCTCTCTCTCTCTCCTCCCTGTCCCTCTCTCTCTCTCCTCGCTTTCCCTCTCTCTCTCTCTCCTCCCTGTCCCTCTCCTCTCTCTCCTCCCTGTCCCTCTCTCTCTCTCTCCTCCCTGTCCCTCTCTCTCTCTCCTCCATGTCCCTCTCTTCTCCTCCCTGTCTCTCTCTCTCTCTCTCCTTGCTGTCCCTCTCTCTCTCTCTCCTCCCTGTCCCTCCCTCTCTCCTCTCTGTCCCTCTCTCTCTCTCTCCTCCCTGTCCCTCTCTCTCTCTCCTCCCTGTCCCTCTCCCTGTCTCCTCCCTGTCCCTCTCTCTCCTCCCTGTCCCTCTCTCTCTCTCTCCCTGCCCCTCTCTCTCTCTCCTCCCTGTCCCTCTCTCTCTCTCTCTCTCCTCCCTGTCTCTCTCTCTCTCTCCTCCCTGTCCCTCTCTCTCTCTCTCTCCTCCCTGTCCCTCTCTCTCTCTCTCCTCCCTGTCCCTCTCTCTCTCTCTCCCTGCCCCTCTCTTCTCCTCTCTCCTCCCTGTCCCTCTCCCTCTCTCCTCGCTTTCCCTCTCTCCCTCTCTCCTCCCTGTCCCTCTCCCTCTCTCCTCGCTGTCCCTCTCTCCCTCTCTCCTCGCTGTCCCTCTCTCTCTCTCTCCTCGCTGTCCCTCTCTCCCTCTCTCCTCCCTGTGCCTCTCCCTCTCTCCTCGCTGTCCCTCTCTCCCTCTCTCCTCGCTGTCCCTCTCTCTCTCTCTCCTCGCTGTCCCTCTCTCTCTCTCTCCTCGCTGTCCCTCTCTCTCTCTCTCCTCGCTGTCCCTCTCTCTCTCTCTCCTCCCTGTCCCTCTCCCTCTCTCCTCGCTGTCCCTCTCTCCCTCTCTCCTCGCTGTCCCTCTCTCTCTCTCTCCTCGCTGTCCCTCTCTCTCTCCTCGCTGTCCCTCTCTCCCTCTCTCCTCCCTGTGCCTCTCCCTCTCTCCTCGCTGTCCCTCTCTCCCTCTCTCCTCGCTGTCCCTCTCTCCCTCTCTCCTCGCTGTCCCTCTCTCTCTCTCTCCTCGCTGTCCCTCTCTCTCTCTCTCTCCTCCCTGTCCCTCTCCCTCTCTCCTCCCTGTCCCTCTCTCTCTCTCTCCTCCCTGTCCCTCTCCCTCTCTCCTCCCTGTCCCTATCCCTCTCTCCTCCCTGTCCCTCTCCCTCTCTCCTCCCTGTCCCTCTCCCTCTCTCCTCCCTGTCCCTCTCCCTCTCTCCTCCCTGTCCCTCTCCCTCTCTCCTCTCTGTCCCTCTCCCTCTCTCCTCCCTGTCCCTCTCCCTCTCTCCTCGCTGTCCCTCTCCTCTCTCTCCTCCCTGTCCCTCTCCTCTCTCTCCTCGCTGTCCCCCTCTCTCTCTCTCCTCCCTGTCCCTCTCCTCTCTCTCCTCACTGTCCCTCTCTCTCTCTCTCCTCCCTGTCCCTCTCTCTCTCTCCTCCCTGTCCCTCTCTCTCTCTCTCCTCCCTGTCCCTCTCTCTCTCTCCTCCCTGTCCCTCTCTCTCTCTCTCCTCCCTGTCCCTCTCCCTCTCTCCTCCCTCTCCCTCTCTCTCCTCCCTGTCTCTCCCTCTCTCTCCTCGCTGTCCCTCTCCCTCTCTCCTCGCTGTCCCTCTCTCTCTCTCTCCTCCCTGTCCCTCTCTTCTCCTCTCTTTCTCTCTCTCTCCTCCTTGTCCCTCTCCCTCTCTCCTCGCTGTCCCTCTCTCTCTCTCTCCTCCTTGTCCCTCTCTCTCTCTCCTCCCTGTCCGTCTCCCTCTCTCCTCCTTGTCCCTCTCTCTCTCTCCTCCCTGTCCGTCTCCCTCTCTCCTCCCTGTCCCTCTCCCTCTCTCCTCGCTGTCCCTCTCTCTCTCTCTCCTCCCTGTCCCTCTCCTCTCTCTCCTCGCTGTCCCCCTCTCTCTCTCTCCTCCCTGTCCCTCTCCCTCTCTCCTCCCTGTCCCTCTCTCCCTCTCTCCTCCCTGTCCCTCTCCCTCTCTCCTCCCTGTCCCTCTCTCTCTCTCTCTCTCTCTCCTCCCTGTCCCTCTCTCTCTCTCTCCTCCCTGTCCCTCTCCCTCTCTCCTCCCTGTCCCTCTCCCTCTCTCCTCCCTGTCCCTCTCCCTCTCTCCTCCCTGTCCCTCTCTCTCTCTCCTCCCTGTCCCTCTCCCTCTCTCCTCCCTGTCCCTCTCTCTCTCTCCTCCCTGTCCCTCTCCCTCTCTCCTCCCTGTCCCTCTCTCCTCCCTGTCCCTCTCCCTCTCTCCTCCCTGTCCGTCTCCCTCTCTCCTCCCTGTCCGTCTCCCTCTCTCCTCCCTGTCCCTCTCCCTCTCTCCTCGCTGTCCCTCTCCTCTCTCTCCTCCCTGTCCCTCTCTTCTCCTCTCTTTCTCTCTCTCTCCTCCTTGTCCCTCTCTCTCTCCCCCTGCCCCTCTCTTCTCCTCTCTCCCTGTGCTCCCCTCTTATCTCTCTCTCACACTCCCCCTTACCTCTCCCCCCCACCCTCCTCTTCCAGCCGCTCCTCAGCCCTGGAATTCCAGCCCTGCCCGGTCAGACAACGAGGAGTCACAGGGAGGGCACAGGAGCACACACAGTGTATATGGGACAACATGAGGAGTTATAGGGAGGGGTAATATGGGACAACGTGAGGAGTTATAGGGAGGGGTAATATGGGACAACGTGAGGAGTTATAGGGAGGGGTAATATGGGACAACGTGAGGAGTTATAGGGAGGGGTAATATGGGACAACATGAGGAGTTATGGGGAGGGGTAATATGGGACAACATGAGGAGTTATAGGGAGGGGTAATATGGGACAACATGAGGAATTATAGGGAGGGGTAATATGGGACAACATGAGGAATTATAGGGAGGGGTAATATGGGACAACATGAGGAGTTATAGGGAGGGGTAATATGGGACAACGTGAGGAGTTATAGGGAGGGGTAATATGGGACAACATGAGGAATTATAGGGAGGGGTAATATGGGACAACATGAGGAGTTATAAGGAGGGGTAATATGGGACAACACGAGGAGTTATAGGGAGGGGTAATATGGGACAACGTGAGGAGTTATAGGGAGGGGTAATATGGGACAACATGAGGAGTTATGGGGAGGGGTAATATGGGACAACATGAGGAGTTATAGGGAGGGGTAATATGGGACAACATGAGGAATTATAGGGAGGGGTAATATGGGACAACATGAGGAATTATAGGGAGGGGTAATATGGGACAACATGAGGAGTTATAGGGAGGGGTAATATGGGACAACGTGAGGAGTTATAGGGAGGGGTAATATGGGACAACATGAGGAATTATAGGGAGGGGTAATATGGGACAACATGAGGAGTTATAAGGAGGGGTAATATGGGACAACACGAGGAGTTATAGGGAGGGGTAATATGGGACAACGTGAGGAGTTATAGGGAGGGGTAATATGGGACAACATGAGGAATTATAGGGAGGGGTAATATGGGACAATATGAGGAATTATAGGGAGGGGTAATATGGGACAACATGAGGAGTTATAAGGAGGGGTAATATGGGACAACACGAGGAGTTATAGGGAGGGGTAATATGGGACAACACGAGGAATTATAAGGAGGGGTAATATGGGACAACATGAGGAGTTATAAGGAGGGGTAATATGGGACAACATGAGGAGTTATAGGGAGGGGTAATATGGGACAACATGAGGAGTTATAGGGAGGGGTAATATGGGACAACATGAGGAGTTATAGGGAGGGGTAATATGGAACAACATGAGGAGTTATAGGGAGGGGTAATATGGGACAACATGAGGAGTTATAGGGAGGGGTAATATGGGACAACATGAGGAGTTATAGGGAGGGGTAATATGGGACAACATGAGGAGTTATAGGGAGGGGTAATATGGGACAACATGAGGAGTTATGGGGAGGGGTAATATGGGATAACATGAGGAGTTATAGGGAGGGGTAATATGGGACAACATGAGGAGTTATGGGGAGGGGTAATATGGGACAACATGAGAAGTTATAAGGAGGGGTAATATGGGACAACACGAGGAGTTATAGGGAGGGGTAATATGGGACAACACGAGAAGTTATAAGGAGGGGTAATATGGGACAACATGAGGAGTTATGGGGAGGGGTAATATGGGACAACATGAGGAGTTAAAAGGAGGGGTAATATGGGACAACATGAGGAGTTATAGGGAGGGGTAATATGGGACAACATGAGGAGTTATTCGGGTGGGGTAATATGGGACAACATGAGGAGTTATGGGGAGGGGTAATATGGGACAACATGAGGAGTTATAAGGAGGGGTAATATGGGACAACATCAGGAGTTATAGGGAGGGGTAATATGGGACAACATCAGGAGTTATAGGGAGGGGTAATATGGGACAACATGAGGAGTTATAGGGAGGGGTAATATGGGACAACATGAGGAGTTATGGGGAGGGGTAATATGGGACAACATGAGGAGTTATAGGGAGGGGTAATATGGGACAACATGAGGAGTTATAGGGAGGGGTAATATGGGACAACATGAGGAGTTATATGGAGGGGTAATATGGGACAACATGAGGAGTTATAGGGAGGGGTAATATGGGACAACATGAGGAGTTATGGGGAGGGGTAATATGGGACAACATGAGGAGTTATAGGGAGGGGTAATATGGGACAACATGAGGAGTTATAGGGAGGGGTAATATGGGACAACATCAGGAGTTATAGGGAGGGGTAATATGGGACAACATCAGGAGTTATGGGGAGGGGTAATATGGGACAACATGAGGAGTTATAGGGAGGGGTAATATGGGACAACATGAGAAATATGGGGAGGGGTAATATGGGACAACATGAGGAGTTATAGGGAGGGGTAATATGGGACAACATGAGGAGTTATAGGGAGGGGTAATATGGGACAACATCAGGAGTTATAGGGAGGGGTAATATGGGACAACATCAGGAGTTATGGGGAGGGGTAATATGGGACAACGTGAGGAGTTATAGGGAGGGGTAATATGGGACAACGTGAGGAGTTATAAGGAGGGGTAATATGGGACAACGTGAGGAGTTATAGGGAGGGGTAATATGGGACAACACGAGAAGTTATGGGGAGGGGTAAAATGGGACAACATGAGGAGTTATAAGGAGGGGTAATATGGGACAACATGAGGAGTTATAGGGAGGGGTAATATGGGACAACATGAGGAGTTATAGGGAGGGGTAATATGGGACAACATGAGGAGTTATAGGGAGGGGTAATATTGGACAACATGAGGAGTTATAGGGAGGGGTAATATTATTTATAAAAATAATGTGGTTGCATAAGTCTGCACACCCTCTTATAACTGGGGATGTAGCTGTGTTCAGAATTAAGCAATCACATTCCTAATCATATTAAATAGGAGTCAGCATACACCTGCCATCATTTAAAGTGCCTCTGATTAACCCCAAATAAAGTTCAGCTGCTCTAGTTGGTCTTTCATGAAATTTTCTTAGTCGCATCCCACAGCAAAAGCCATGGTCCACAGAGAGCTTCCAAAGCATCAGAGGGATCTCATTGTTAAAAGGTATCAGTCAGGAGAAGGGTACAAAAGAATTTCCAAGGCATTAGATATACCATGGAACACAGTGAAGTGGAGAAAATATGGCACAACAGTGACATTACCAAGAACTGGAGCTCCCTCCAAAATTGATTCAAAGACGAGAAGAAAACTGGTCTGGGAGGCTACCAAGAGGCCTACAGCAACATTAAAGGAGCTGCAGGAATATCTGGCAAGTACTGGCTGTGTGTTACATGTGACAACAATCTCCCGTATTCTTCATATGTCTGGGCTATGGGGTAGAGTGGCAAGACGAAAGCCTTTTCTTACGAAGAAAAACATCCAAGCCAGGCTACATTTTGCAAAAATACATCTGTAGTCTCCCAAAAGCATGCAGGAAAATGTGTTATGGTCTGATGAAACCAAGGTTGAACGTTTTGTCCATAATTTCGAAAGATATGTTTGGCACAAAAACAACACTGCACATCACCAAAAGAACACCATACCCACAGTGACGCATGGTGGTGGCAGCATCATGCTTTGGGGCTGGAACTGGGGCCTTAGTTAAGATAGAGGGAATTATGAACAGTTCCAAATACCAGTCAATATTGGCACAAAACCTTCAGGCTTCTGCTAGAAAGCTGAACATGAAGAGGAACTTCATCTTTCAGCATGACAACGACCCAAAGCATACATCCAAATCACCAAAGGAATGGCTTCACCAGAAGAAGATTAAAGTTTTGGAATGGCCCAGCCAGAGCCCAGACCTGAATCAGATTGTGATCTGAAGAGGGCTGTGCCCAGGAGATGCCCTCGCAACCTGACAGAGCAAAGAAGAGCGGGCAAATCTTGCCAAGTCACAATGTGCCATGCTGATAGACTCATACCCAAAAAGACTGATCACAAGGGGCTTCAACAAAGTATTAGTTTAAGGGTGTGCAGACTTATGCAACCATATTATTTTATTTATATACTTTCTTCTTCCCTCTACCTAAAAGATTTACGTTTGTTTTTCAATTGAGTTGTACAGTTTATAGGTCACATTAAAAGTGGAAAAAGTTCTGAAATGATTTATCTTGGTCTCATTTTTTTACAGCACAGAAACCTGACATTTTACCAGGGGTGTGTAGATTTTTTATATCCACTGTGTGTATAAAAGGCAGTAAATTAGCAGCTGGGTTATTTTATTTTCCATTTTGTATATTTTGTATTTTCAGGTTTCTCAGAATAGTGTAATTTTTTCTAATAATCCAACATGCTCATGTGACTCTGTGCCAGGCAGGCATGACGGGAGACAAGGGCCCAGCACCCCTGACAAGCGACACGCCAGGCCATGACCCCTGAACCTGGTGCCACACCCATCACCCTAGTGTCATAATCCACACCCGCCTATAGGAATCTCAGTAACTTTTACACTGTATTATAACCTGTCTGGCGCTGCTCAGCACCCCAAAAATGTCCCCGCCCCCAAGGAGCTCTCTCACCTCTATCCATGCACTCAGCACCCCAAGAATGTCGCTGCCCCCAAGGATCTCTCCCACCTCTATCCATGCACTCAGCACCCCAAGAATGTCGCCGCCCCCAAGGAGCTCTCCAACCTCTATCCATGCACTCAGCACCCCAAGAATGTCGCCGCCCCCAAGGAGCTCTCCCACCTCTATCCATGCACTCAGCATCCCAAGAATGTCGCCGCCCCCAATGAGCTCTCTCACCTCTATCCATGCACTTATCCCCCAAGAATGTCGCCACCCCCAAGGAGCTCTCCCATCTCTATCCATGCTCCCAGCACCCCAAGAATGTCGCCGCCCCCAAGGAGCTCTCCCACTTCTATCCATGCACTCAGCATCCCAAGAATATCACCGCCCCCAAGGAGCTCTCCCACCTCTATCCATGCACTCAGCACCCCAAGAATGTCGCCGCCCCCAAGGAGCTCTCTCACCTCTATCCATGCACTCATCCCCCAAGAATGTCGCCATCCCCAAGGAGCTCTCCCACCTCTATCCATGCTCCCAGCACCCCAAAAATGTCACCGCCCCCAGGGAACTATCCCACTTCTATCCATTCACTCAGCATCCCAAGAATGTCGCCGCCCCCAAGGAGCTCTCTCACCTCTATCCATGCACTCAGCACCCCAAGAATGTCGCCGCCCCAAGGAGCTCTCCCACCTCTATCCATGCACTCAGCACCCCAAGAATATCACCGCCCCCAAGGAGCTCTCCCACCTCTATCCATGCACTCAGCATCCCAAGAATGTCGCCGCCCCCAAGGAGCTCTCTCACCACTATCCATGCACTCATCCCCCAAGAATGTCGCCACCCCAAGGAGCTCTCCCACCTCTATCCATGCTCCCAGCACCCCAAAAATGTCACCGCCCCCAGGGAACTATCCCACTTCTATCCATTCACTCAGCATCCCAAGAATGTCGCCGCCCCAAGGAGCTCTCCCACCTCTGTCCATGCACTCATCCCCCAAGAATGTCACCGCCCCCAAGGAGCTCTCCCACCTCTATCCATGCACTCATCCCCCAAGAATATTACCGCCCCCAAGGAGCTCTCTCACCTCTATCCATGCACTCAGCACCCCAAGAATGTCGCCGCCCCCAAGGAGCTCTCCCACCTCTATCCATGCACTCATCCCCCAAGAATGTCGCCACCCCCAAGGAGCTCTCCCACTTCTATCCATGCTCCCAGCACCCCAAAAATGTCACCGCCCCCAGGGAACTATACCACTTCTATCCATTCACTCAGCATCCCAAGAATGTCGCCGCCCCGAAGGAGCTCTCCCACCTCTATGCATGCACTCATCCCCCAAGAATGTCGCCGCCCCCAAGAAGCTCTTCCACCTCTATCCATGCACTCAGCACCCCAAGAATATCACCGCCCCCAAGGAGCTCTCCCACCTCTATCCATGCACTCAGCATCCCAAGAATGTCGCCGCCCCCAAGGAGCTCTCTCACCTCTATCCATGCACTCATCCCCCAAGAATTACGCCACCCCCAAGGAGCTCTCCCACCTCTATCCATGCTCCCAGCACCCCAAAAATGTCACCGCCCGCAGTGAACTATCCCACTTCTATCCATTCACTCAGCATCCCAAGAATGTCGCCGCCCCCAAGGAGCTCTCTCACCTCTATCCATGCACTCAGCACCCCAAGAATGTCGCCGCCCCCAAGGAGCTCTCCCACCTCTATACATGCACTCAGCACCCCAAGAATATCACCGCCCCCAAGGAGCTCTCGAACCTCTATCCATGCACTCAGCATCCCAAGAATGTCGCCGCCCCCAAGGAGCTCTCTCACCTCTATCCATGCACTCATCCCCCAAGAATGTCGCCGCCCCCAAGGAGCTCTCCCACCTCTATCCATGCTCCCAGCACCCCAAAAATGTCACCGCCCCCAGGGAACTATCCCACTTCTATCCATTCACTCAGCATCCCAAGAATTTCGCCACCCCCAAGGAGCTCTCTCACCTCTATCCATGCACTCAGCACCCCAAGAATGTCGCCGCCCCCAAGGAGCTCTCCCACCTCTATCCATGCACTCAGCACCCCAAGAATATCACCGCCCCCAAGGAGCTCTCCCACCTCTATCCATGCACTCAGCACCCCAAGAATGTCGCCGCCCCCAAGGAGCTCTCCAACCTCTATCCATGCACTCAGCACCCCAAGAATGTCGCCACCCCCAAGGAGCTCTCCCACCTCTATCCATGCACTCAGCATCCCAAGAATGTCGCCGCCCCCAAGGAGCTCTCTCACCTCTATCCATGCACTTATCCCCCAAGAATGTCGCCACCCCCAAGGAGCTCTCCCATCTCTATCAATGCTCCCAGCACCCCAAGAATGTCGCCGCCCCCAAGGAGCTCTCCCACTTCTATCCATGCACTCAGCATCCCAAGAATATCACCGCCCCCAAGGAGCTCTCCCACCTCTATCCATGCACTCAGCACCCCAAGAATGTCGCCGCCCCCAAGGAGCTCTCTCACCTCTATCCATGCACTCAGCACCCCAAGAATATCACCGCCCCCAAGGAGCTCTCCCACCTCTATCCATGCACTCAGCATCCCAAGAATGTCGCCACCCCCAAGGAGCTCTCCCACCTCTATCCATGCTCCCAGCACCCCAAAAATGTCACCGCCCCCAAGGAGCTCTCTCACCTCTATCCATGCACTCAGCACCCCAAGAATATCACCGCCCCCAAGGAGCTCTCTCACCTCTATCCATGCACTCATCCCCCAAGAATGTCGCCACCCCCAAGGAGCTCTCCCACCTCTATCCATGCTCCCAGCACCCCAAAAATGTCACCGCCCCCAGGGAACTATCCCACTTCTATCCATTCACTCAGCATCCCAAGAATGTCGCCGCCCCCAAGGAGCTCTCCCACCTCTATCCATGCACTCAGCACCCCAAGAATGTCGCCGCCCCCAAGGAGCTCTCCCACCTCTATCCATGCACTCAGCACCCCAAGAATATCACCGCCCCCAAGGAGCTCTCCCACCTCTATCCATGCACTCAGCATCCCAAGAATGTCGCCGCCCCCAAGGAGCTCTCTCACCTCTATCCATGCACTCATCCCCCAAGAATGTCGCCACCCCAAGGAGCTCTCCCACCTCTATCCATGCTCCCAGCACCCCAAAAATGTCACCGCCCCCAGGGAACTATCCCACTTCTATCCATTCACTCAGCATCCCAAGAATGTCGCCGCCCCCAAGGAGCTCTCTCACCTCTATCCATGCACTCAGCACCCCAAGAATGTCGCCGCCCCCAAGGAGCTCTCCCACCTCTATCCATGCACTCAGCACCCCAAGAATATCACCGCCCCCAAGGAGCTCTCCCACCTCTATCCATGCACTCAGCATCCCAAGAATGTCGCCGCCCCCAAGGAGCTCTCTCACCTCTATCCATGCACTCATCCCCCAAGAATGTCGCCACCCCAAGGAGCTCTCCCACCTCTATCCATGCTCCCAGCACCCCAAAAATGTCACCGCCCCCAGGGAACTATCCCACTTCTATCCATTCACTCAGCATCCCAAGAATGTCGCCGCCCCAAGGAGCTCTCCCACCTCTGTCCATGCACTCATCCCCCAAGAATGTCACCGCCCCCAAGGAGCTCTCCCACCTCTATCCATGCACTCATCCCCCAAGAATATTACCGCCCCCAAGGAGCTCTCTCACCTCTATCCATGCACTCAGCACCCCAAGAATGTCGCCGCCCCCAAGGAGCTCTCCCACCTCTATCCATGCACTCATCCCCCAAGAATGTCGCCACCCCCAAGGAGCTCTCCCACTTCTATCCATGCTCCCAGCACCCCAAAAATGTCACCGCCCCCAGGGAACTATACCACTTCTATCCATTCACTCAGCATCCCAAGAATGTCGCCGCCCCGAAGGAGCTCTCCCACCTCTATCCATGCACTCAGCACCCCAAGAATATCACCGCCCCCAAGGAGCTCTCCCACCTCTATCCATGCACTCAGCATCCCAAGAATGTCGCCGCCCCCAAGGAGCTCTCTCACCTCTATCCATGCACTCATCCCCCAAGAATTACGCCACCCCCAAGGAGCTCTCCCACCTCTATCCATGCTCCCAGCACCCCAAAAATGTCACCGCCCGCAGGGAACTATCCCACTTCTATCCATTCACTCAGCATCCCAAGAATGTCGCCGCCCCCAAGGAGCTCTCTCACCTCTATCCATGCACTCAGCACCCCAAGAATGTCGCCGCCCCCAAGGAGCTCTCCCACCTCTATACATGCACTCAGCACCCCAAGAATATCACCGCCCCCAAGGAGCTCTCGAACCTCTATCCATGCACTCAGCATCCCAAGAATGTCGCCGCCCCCAAGGAGCTCTCTCACCTCTATCCATGCACTCATCCCCCAAGAATGTCGCCGCCCCCAAGGAGCTCTCCCACCTCTATCCATGCTCCCAGCACCCCAAAAATGTCACCGCCCCCAGGGAACTATCCCACTTCTATCCATTCACTCAGCATCCCAAGAATGTCGCCACCCCCAAGGAGCTCTCTCACCTCTATCCATGCACTCAGCACCCCAAGAATGTCGCCGCCCCCAAGGAGCTCTCCCACCTCTATCCATGCACTCAGCACCCCAAGAATATCACCGCCCCCAAGGAGCTCTCCCACCTCTATCCATGCACTCAGCATACCAAGAATGTCGCCGCCCCCAAGGAGCTCTCTCACCTCTATCCATGCACTCAGCACCCCAAGAATATCACCGCCCCCAAGGAGCTCTCCCACCTCTATCCATGCACTCAGCATCCCAAGAATGTCACCGCCCGCAGGGAACTATCCCACTTCTATCCATTCACTCAGCATCCCAAGAATCTCGCCGCCCCCAAGGAGCTCTCTCACCTCTATCCATGCACTCAGCACCCCAAGAATGTCGCCGCCCCCAAGGAGCTCTCCCACCTCTATCCATGCACTCAGCACCCCAAGAATATCACCGCCCCCAAGGAGCTCTCCCCCCTCTATCCATGCACTCAGCACCCCAAGAATGTCGCCGCCCCCAAGGAGCTCTCTCACCTCTATCCATGCACTCAGCACCCCAAGAATATCACCGCCCCCAAGGAGCTCTCCCACCTCTATCCATGCACTCAGCATCCCAAGAATGTCGCCGCCCCCAAGGAGCTCTCTCACCTCTATCCATGCACTCATCCCCCAAGAATGTCGCCACCCCCAAGGAGCTCTCCCACCTCTATCCATGCTCCCAGCACCCCAAAAATGTCACCGCCCCCAGGGAACTATCCCACTTCTATCCATTCACTCAGCATCCCAAGAATGTCGCCGCCCCCAAGGAGCTCTCTCACCTCTATCCATGCACTCAGCACCCCAAGAATGTCGCCGCCCCCAAGGAGCTCTCCCACCTCTATTCATGCACTCAGCACCCCAAGAATATCACCGCCCCCAAGGAGCTCTCCCACCTCTATCCATGCACTCAGCATCCCAAGAATGTCGCCGCCCCCAAGGAGCTCTCTCACCTCTAACCATGCACTCATCCCCCAAGAATGTCGCCACCCCAAGGAGCTCTCCCACCTCTATCCATGCTCCCAGCACCCCAAAAATGTCACCGCCCCCAGGGAACTATCCCACTTCTATCCATTCACTCAGCATCCCAAGAATGTCGCCGCCCCAAGGAGCTCTCCCACCTCTGTCCATGCACTCATCCCCCAAGAATGTCACCGCCCCCAAGGAGCTCTCCCACCTCTATCCATGCACTCATCCCCCAAGAATATTACCGCCCCCAAGGAGCTCTCTCACCTCTATCCATGCACTCAGCACCCCAAGAATGTCGCCGCCCCCAAGGAGCTCTCTCACCTCTATCCATGCACTCATCCCCCAAGAATGTCGCCACCCCCAAGGAGCTCTCCCACTTCTATCCATGCTCCCAGCACCCCAAAAATGTCACCGCCCCCAGGGAACTATACCACTTCTATCCATTCACTCAGCATCCCAAGAATGTCGCCGCCCCGAAGGAGCTCTCCCACCTCTATCCATGCACTCATCCCCCAAGAATGTCGCCGCCCCCAAGAAGCTCTTCCACCTCTATCCATGCACTCAGCACCCCAAGAATGTCACCGCCCCAAGGAGCTCTCCCACTTCTATCCATGCACTCAGCACCCCAAGAATGTCGCCGCCCCAAGGAGCTCTCCCACCTTCATCCATGCACTCAGCACCCCAAGAATGTCGCCGCCCCAAGGAGCTCTCCCACCTCCATCCATGCCCTCAGCACCCCAAGAATATCACCGCCCCCAAGGAGCTCTCCCACCTCTGTCCATACACTCAGCACCCCAAGAATGTCACCACCCCCAATGAGCTCTCCCACCTCTATCCATGCATTCAGCACCCAAAGAATGTCGCCGCCCCCAAGGAGCTCTTCCACCTCTATCCATGCACTCAGCACCCCAAGAATGTCACCGCCCCCAAGGATCTCTCCCACCTCCATCCATGCACACAGCCACAGCACTCCAATAACCTCCCCCACACACCCTCACACTCACCAGAGTAACAACGACTCCAGGGAAGACTCTCTTGGACCGCTCTGTTGAGTGTCACCCAATTCAACCCAAGCCCCATCTTTTAGATGTTCCCCTCACCTACCTGAGTATTCCCAGGCTGTAGTACCTCCCTCACCTACCTAGGTATTCCCAGGCTGTAGTACCTCCTTCACCTACCTAGGTTTTCCCAGGCTGTAGTACCTCCCTCACCTACCTAGGTATTCCCAGGCTGTAGTACCTCCCTCACCTACCTGGGTATTCCCAGGCTGTAGTACCTCCTTCACCTACCTGAGTGTTCCCAGGCTGTAGTACCGTGCCACTCCATCGCTGCTCCGGACCACCTTGATAGAGAAGAGGGGCCTCAACTGACGGAGCTCGAGCAGGACCACGGCCAGGTAATGAATGAAGAGCAGAGCGTCCACCAGAGAGGCCGAGTACTGAACCACCCCCAGAAGGTTCCGCTCTCGAGGGCCTAGTACCCGCACTCCATAAAATAGCCAATAGGAGGCAATGCACATGAACAGCAGAAGAAGCAGAAGAGCGCGGAACTCCACCACCCGCGGCAGAGCATAGCGCGGTGCCCTCAGGAACACGGCCCAGGATGCCAGAACCACCAGAAGTAACTTAAAGGCCACTGAGATATAAAGACCCTCACAGACAGCCCCACATTCCTTCAGGTCAGACCCCCAGAGTACCTGGGGCAGGATGATGAAGACTGGAGGGGTGAGAAGGGCACATAAGACCAGGGCACAGGACAGGTAGAACCCCACAATAGTACGAGTGGTGGGGCCGATGACCTGGGGCCCCCTTGACCCTGTTCTGGTGGGCAGGTCTTCTAATGATGCACTGCGCTCCGAGGTCACAGCTGTTGTGGTGTCACCCCAGTAATCACCCTGTGGGGGAAGGAAGGCGCTGTTATATGGAGCAGTAGGGAGAGATATACAGAGCAGGAGGCGTTACGTGGCACAATATCCGGAGTCATAGAGCGGGTCTTATATGGGGCAATGTATGGAGTAGGAGTTAAAGGGTGGCTCTATAGAGCAATGGGAGTAATTGTGGTGGGGTTCCTCTCTTGTGGCGAGGGCTAGCTGATGTTGTGGCCAAAGCTACGTAAATCTATCCTGAGTAGAGAGCCAGATAGTCATGACAGGGAAAAAGGGCCTTACCTTGGATGTGGGCATGGACGCTGCTTAAACGGTCAAAGGCGTTACCTTAGAGGGGGCTGCACGCTTCCCCTGGTCTAAGATGAGATGTAGCGACTAGGTCATGCAAAATGAGGGCTGAAGAGCGTCTATGATCATAATGACGGATGAACGTGACTTGGGTTCCAAGACAGGGTGGCAACTATGAGTAACAAATGAATGCGGCCGCAGAGCGTCCATGAATGGAATGACGTATGATTGCGTCTTGGTTTGAGATGTGGTAGTGACTATGACGTGGGAGGTGGAGGTGGCAGTGAGATGGCCATGTGAAATGGGGGCCGAAAAGCCTATGGTCGTAATGACATACGAAAGCGATACTGGGGTATGAAGCAGCTGAGCTGAAGTAACGTTGGGCTGGATGAGAACCAAAGACGATGGAAGACAGTGGAGACCGAGGCATAGGAGATGTGCATCAGGGCTGCGGCAATGTAGGGCTTGGTGAGAGCCAACAACCGCCACACCGTGCTTGGTGAGAGCCAACAACCGCCATGAAAGGCTTGGTGAGAACTTCCAACGTAGGGCTTGGTGAGAGGCAGAAGAGCTTATGTAAGGTGGGAGAGGGTTCCTCCCACAATTCCCAGGTAACACCCAGATATTTATAGGAGGGATTACATAGAGCTACAGGGAGATGGTATATGGAGGGTTTGACTGATATACAATTATAGGGTGAGTCACATTGAGGAATTATATGGAGGGGTTACTACCTGTCCATTCTCCTCCTCGTCCTCCTTTCCCAGCAGAGCCTCACCCGCCGGGCTCTGGATCGTCACCGATTTCTGTCCATCACGGTAGCTCTCCCTGATGGGGAAGGAATGAGTTAACATGGGAGCAAAATATGGAAGGGGTTAATATGTATGGAGATGGAAATACCTGAGGGGTTCATGTCTGGAGAGCGGCGAAAATCCAGGGTCAGCGTCCATGTCTAGAATGGTATAACAGGACAGGATGTGAGATATAACAGGACAGGGTGTGAGGGTATAACAGGACAGGGTGTGAGTGCGCAGACATTTAGGAAAGATGGCAGTATCACTATACAGCGCAGTGTGTTATTACCAGCGCATACTCAGTATCACTATATAATGCAGTGTGCTCATTATCTTTATATAGCTACTAGGAAATTGACCATCAAAAATGACGGGAATAAAATTGTAAGAAAGGCAATGCTGTTTGCCACACAATGTGAGGCTTGTGCTCCTCTGAGCACCTTTGGCGCTCATCGCAAATCTTTCCTCCCGCCTACTGTACGGGCCGCTCATTGCAGGGTTCGTTATCCTTCCAGTTTTGTGCTTGGGGACGCCATGTGTGTCTTTCCACCACGTCCCCCGTCCCTTCCCTGTGTGTTTCTCCTCAGTGTGTGCGCTGAATGGTTGTGGCGCGCGCTGACTGACGCTGATTTTAAGTCCCGCGCGCCTGGCGGTGTTCGTGTTACTGTCGTTGCCGCTGTGTATGTTCTAAGTCCCGCGCGCCTGGCGTTGCTCAGCCTCGCTTTCATCCTGTTTCAGATTTTTTACGTTTTTCATCCAACATTTTTTTCCTCGCTTAGCCAATTTTCAAGTGACGAAAATCGTCAAATATGGCTCAAATTCGCTTGCGACCTCACTCCCAGGCCTCCTGGCTCTCACCTGTGCTGTCTTTGTTTGTGTTTTGTTAATTTTTTATTATTATTATTTTGCTTGTTTTTCAGGTTTTTAGAGTTACGCGATTATACAAATTTTGCCCGTTAAATTAGCAAACTTCGTTCCTACGGTACGCCGGCGAAAAACGTAGCACTTTGCCGTGACGGCGAGGCTCGCAGTGCAATGAGCACCTTTGGTGCTTATTGCAGCCTAAGTCCTAAGTGTTTCAATGGCTCGCCTCGCTTCGGGAGGGCCGCAATTGCGCTACCAACATTGCAAACGTTCCGAACATTGCAAAGATCCACAACTATATGTGATGCGCTACATATATGGTCACTATACTATATAGCGCAGCATGCTTATTAGCAGTGTATAGATACTCTGTATAGCTATAGAGTGCAGCATGTATTATACATTGCATTCCCCAGCCGGTCATACCCAGTATCACTATACATACTCCCACTGTTCTCTGGTCATACTCAGTATCACTATACATACTCCCACTGTTCTCTGGTCATACTCAGTATCACTATACATACTCCCACTGTTCTCTGGTCATACTCAGTATCACTATACACATTCAGAGGCCCACTCACCTGTGCAGAGCAGGTACTACTCAGTCCCGCTCCTTCTTCCTCCAGACTGCAGAGCGTCCCTGTAACTCACCCAACCTGCTCTGCAGCCCTCCCCCTCAGAGGAGAGACCCTGCCCCTACACCTGCCCCTCCCCGTGCCCAGGGCAAACACAGCTACATGCTAATCGTCTGAGTCAGACGTGCACCTTCCAAGCGCAGGTGTGATAGAGGCCCCCTATAGAGAGTGAGAGGGTACTATAGAGAGAGAGAAAAAAAAATATATATATATATATACAGTGGATATAAAAAGTCTACACACCCCTGTTAAAATGTCAGATTTCTGTGCTGTAAAAACAAGATAAATCATTTTAGAACTTTTTCCACCTTTAATGTGACCTATAAACTGTGCAACTCAATTGAAAAACAAACTAAAATCTTTTAGGTGGAGGGAAGAAAAATAATAATAATGTGGTTGCATAAGTCTGCACACCCTCTTATAACTTGGGATGTAGCTGTGTTCAGAATTAAGCAATCACATTCCAAATCGTGTTAAATAGGAGTCAGCATACACCTGCCATCATTTAAAGTGCCTCTGATTAACCCCAAATAAAGTTCAGCTGCTCTAGTTGGTCTTTCATGAAATTTTCTTAGTCGCATCCCACAGCAAAAGCCATGGTCCACAGAGAGCTTCCAAAGCATCAGAGGGATCTCATTGTTAAAAGGTATCAGTCAGGAGAAGGGTACAAAAGAATTTCCAAGGCATTAGATATACCATGGAACACAGTGAAGACAGTCATCATCAAGTGGAGAAAATATGGCACAACAGTGACATTACCAAGAACTGGAGCTCCCTCCAAAATTGATTCAAAGACGAGAAGAAAACTGGTCTGGGAGGCTACCAAGAGGCCTACAGCAACATTAAAGGAGCTGCAGGAATATCTGGCAAGTACTGGCTGTGTGGTACATGTGACAACAATCTCCCGTATTCTTCATATGTCTGGGCTATGGGGTAGAGTGGCAAGACGAAAGCCTTTTCTTACGAAGAAAAACATCCAAGCCAGGCTACATTTTGCAAAACACATCTGAAGTCTCCCAAAAGCATGTGGGAAAAGGTGTTATGTAGTGATGTCGCGATCATAAAATTTTCGGTTTGCGAACCGCGAACTCGAATCGCCGCAAATGTTCGCGAACCCAGCGAACCGCCATAGACTTCAATGGGCAGGCGGATTTTAAAACCCACAGGGACTCTTTCTGGCCACAATAGTGATGGAAAAGTTGTTTTAAGGGGACTAACACCTGGACTGTGGCATGCCGGAGGGGGATCCATGTCAAAACTCCCACGGAAAATTACATAGTTGATGCAGAGTCTGGTTTTAAGCCATAAAGGGCATACATAACCTAACATCCCCCTCGATCATCATCCTCCCCTGTATCTCTTTACCCCCTCCCTCATCATCCTCCCCTGTGTCTGTTTCCCCCCTCCCTCATCATCCTCCCCTGTGTCTCTTCCCCCCTCCCTCATCATCCTCCCCCTCCCTTGATGATAAGGGGGGAAGAGACACAGAGATAAGTGTGAGGGGTGTTAGGGTAAGGGGTGTTAGGGATAAGGGTGAGGGGGTTAGGTGTTAGGGTGAGGGGTGTTAGGGATAAGTGTGATGGGTGTTAGGGTAAGGGATGTTAGGGATAGGTGTTAGGGTAAGGGCTCTTAGGGAAAAGTGTAAGGGGGTATTAGGGTTAGGTGTTAGGGTGAAGGGTGTTAGGGATAAGTGTGGGGGGGTTTAGGTCTTAGGGATAAGTGTGAGAATGTTAGGGTTAGGTGTTAGGTTGATGGGTGTTATGGATAAGTGTGATGGGTGTTAGGGTAAGGGATGTTAGGGTTAGGTGTTAGGGTAAGGGCTGTTAGGGATAAGTGTAAGGGGGTATTAGGGTTAGGTGTTAGGGTGAGGCATGTTAGGAATAAGTGTGAGGGGTGTTAGGTCTTAGGGATAAGTGTGAGAATGTTAGGGTTAGGTGTTAGGTTGATGGGTGTTATGGATAAGTGTGAGGGGTGTTAGGGTTAGGGTAAGGGGTGTTAGGGATAAGTGTGATGGGTGTTAGGGTAAGGGATGTTAGGGTTAGGTGTTAGGGTTAGGGCTGTTAGGGATAAGTGTAAGGGGGTATTAGGGTTAGGTGTTAGGGTGAGGCACGTTAGGAATAAGTGTGAGGGGTGTTAGTGTAAGGGGTGTTAGGGATAAGTGTAAGGGGTGTTAGGGTTAGGGTGAGGGGTGTTAGGGATAAGTGTGAGGGGTGTTAGGGTTAGGTGTTAGGGTGAGGGGTGTTAGGGATAAGTGTAAGGGGTGTTAGGGTTAGGTGTTAGTGTGAGGGATGTTCGGGTTAGGTGTTAGGGATAAGTGTGAGGGGTGTTAGGGTTAGGGTAAGGGTTGTTAGGGATAAGTGTGAGGGGTGTTAGGGTGAGGGGTGTTAGGGATAAGTGTGAGGGGTGTTAGGGTTAGGTGTTAGTGTGAGGGATGTTCGGGTTAGGTGTTAGGGATAAGTGTGAGAGGTGTTAGGGTTAGGGTAAGGGGTGTTAGGGATAAGTGTGAGGGGTGTTAGGGTGAGGGGTGTTAGGGATAAGTGTGAGGGGTGTTAGGGTTAGGTGTTAGGGTGACGGGTGTTAGGGATAAGTGTAAGGGGTGTTAGGGTTAGGTGTTAGGGTGAGGGATGTTAGGGTTAGGTGTTAGGGATAAGTGTGAGGGGTGTTAGGTGTTAGGGTAAGGGGTGTTAGGGATAAGTGTGAGGGGTGTTAGGGTTAGGGTGAGGAGTGTTAGGGATAAGTGTGAGGGGTGTTAGGGTTAGGTGTTAGGGTGAGGGGTGTTAGGGATAAGTGTAAGGGGTGTTAGGGTTAGGTGTTAGGGTGAGGGATGTTAGGGTTAGGTGTTAGGGATAAGTGTGAGGGGTGTTAGGATTAGGGTAAGGGGTGTTAGGGATAAGTGTGAGGGGTGTTAGGGTTAGGGTGAGGGGTGTTAGGGATAAGTGTGAGGGGTGTTAGGATTAGCTGTTAGGGTGAGGGGTGTTAGGGATAAGGGTAAGTGGTGTTAGGGTTAGGTGTTAGGGTGAGGGATGTTAGGGTTAGGTGTTAGGGATAAGTGTGAGGGGTGTTAGGGTTGGGTGCTAAGGTGAGGATGATGATAAGGGGGGGAAGAGACACAGGGGTGTCCTTGCAGCAGAGATCAAAAGAGTCCTTCAGGACTGTATTGCACACTGTGTATAGTAGCCTAGCTATGGTTTTCCCTATTGATGCAGTATCACCTACACTCAGCCTCCTCTCAGTAAGACTGCAAGTTAGTTATGATTCCAAAATGGCTGCTGTCCATTAGGTAGAAGGCTCTGGAAGGGAGTGTATGCTGCTGATTGGCTGGAATGTGTCTGCTGACTGTGAGTTGCAGGGTCAAAGTTTGCTCAATGATAAAGTATAGGGGGCGGGTCGAATATTGCATATGTTCGCAGTTCGCCGCAAACGCGAACATGCTATGTTCGCCGGGAACAGTCCGCCGGCTAACTATTCGCGACATCTCTAGTGTTATGGTCTGATGAAACCAAGGTTGAACTTTTTGGCCATAATTACAAAAGATATGTTTGGCGCAAAAACAACACTGCACATCACCAAAAGAACACCATAGGGTTGTGGCAGCATCATGCTTTGGGGCTGGAACTGGGGCCTTAGTTAAGATAGAGGGAATTATGAACAGTTCCAAATACCAGTCAATATTGGCACAAAACCTTCAGGCTTCTGCTAGAAAGCTGAACATGAAGAGGAACTTCATCTTTCAGCATGACAATGACCCAAAGCATACATCCAAATCACCAAAGGAATGCCTTCACCAGAAGAAGATTAAAGTTTTGGAATGGCCCAGCCAGAGCCCAGACCGGAAAATCTGTGGGGTGATCTGAAGAGGGCTGTGCCCAGGAGATGCCCTCGCAATCTGACAGATTTGGAGTGTTTTTGCAAAGAAGAGTGGGCAAATCTTGCCAAGTCAAAATGTGCCATGCTGATAGACTCATACCCAAAAAGACTGAGTGCTGTAATAAAATCACAAGGGGCTTCAACAAAGTATTAGTTTAAGGGTGTGCATACTTATGCAACCATATTATTTTATATTTTTTCTTCCCTCTACCTAAAAGATTTCAGTTTGTTTTTAAATTGAGTTGTACAGTTTATAGGTCACATTAAAGGTGGAAAAAGTTCTGAAATGATTTATCTTTGTTTCGTTTTGTGTAGACTTTTTATATCCACGGTAGAGCATGGTCTCCATACACAGATAGTGGCCTCCATACACAGATAGGGGGCACTATACAAACAGAGACCCTGTAATAAGACTCGGATTGTCTCCATTATCTCAATCAATATATCCTGATCCTGGATCGTAAAGATAACCAACCTTTATATTGTAATTTCAATTTGAGACTCTTTCCTCCGGCTGGTGGTCAGTTTAGTAGCTGTGACGTGTCGCACTGACCTTTATCTGACTGATGGTCTATAGATGGACATTAGTACTGACCTTTATCTCACTGGATCTAAAGAGTGACATTAGTAATGGCCTTCATGTCAATGGGGTCTATAGATGGACATTAGTACTGACCTTTATCTGAACGGGGGTCTAAAAAGGGACATTAGTACCGACCTTTATCTGGCTGGTCTATAGAGGGACATTGGTACCGGCCTTTATCTGACTAAGGGTCTACAAAGGGACATTAGTACTGACCTTTATCTGACTGGGGGTCTATAGAGGGACATTAGTACTGACCTTTATCTTAATGGGGTCTATAGAGGGACATTAGTACTGACCTTTATCTGAATTTGGGTCTATAGAGTGACATTAGTAATGACCTCTATCTGACTGGGGGTCTATAGATGGATATTAGTACCAACCTTTATCTGACTGGGGGGTCTAAAGAGGGACATTAGTACTGACCTGTTACGGACCCCTTTCCAGGGTCTAGCTCCTGGTGCATTGTGCCACCATAGAGGACATACCGCCACATTGGAAAATTGGTAGGGGAATTATATTGCCACATGGGAAATGTGAGCAGGTGGGTGGTGGGGTGAATAGCCCCAAAACATAGGGCCATAGTGTACCACCATGCTTCATATTATGGCATGTGTCTCTACCTTATCCTGTATACTGTATATAATTCCCCATGTAATATTACTGTGTTCTGTTTAAACTGTGACTGAGTGATCATGAAGGGGTTAAAACAGGATGTGCTGAGTATGCAGTGAGCAAACATCTCTATTGTACTGTTTTCTGTTCTGGCCCATTCTTAGCAAATTAAGTTAATCACATCAGCCACGTATTAGAAGGTAGTCCTATTATTCTCAGGTGCCAGCTATCAAGGTACTGATAGACCCCATATGGGGTCATCTCCTGTAATTGTGTACCACACCATCTCATTGTTACATTGTGTGCACCCTCTTGTATCTAACCCTATAAATATTGTTGAATTTAAAAATAAAACAATTCACTTCTGAGGCATAGAAATTGGATGCCTCTTATTTTGCTCCTGGTGGCTGTGATACTGAACCTATCTCCACCCTGAAAGTAACCTGTCATGGTCACTACCACAGGGAGGTTACTGAGTCTCCTGGAAGTGTTGATTCCTGATGGAGAGACCCTAACTGATACAGAAGCCAAATATCAAGGGGCTGGTGCCAAGATTACGAAGGTCCTTGTGGGTAGTTAACCTGTAGTCTGTAGCAGGTGGCCCTGGGCTGTAATAGCCCCTACCCCCATGACCTTTATCTGACTGGGGGTCTATAGATGGACATTAGTACTGACCTTTATCTCACTGGGTCTACAGGGAGACATTAGTACTGACCTTTATCTGACTTGGGTCTATAGATTGACATTAGTACTGACCTTTATCTGACTGGGTGTCAATAGAGGGACATTAGTACTGACCTTTCTCTCACTGGGGGTCTACAGAGGGAAATTAGTACTGAACTTTATCCGACTGAGGTCTATAGATGGACATTAGTAATGACCTTTAACTGCTGGACTATAGATGGACTGTACTGACCTTTATCTGACTGGGTGTCAATAGAGGGACATTAGTACTGACCTTTATCTGACTTCAGGTCTACAGAGGAATATTAGTACTGACCTTTATCTGATTAGGGGACTATATAGGGACATAAGTACTGACCTTTATCTGACTGGGTGTCTATAGAGGGACATTAGTTCTGACCTTATTCTCGCTGGGGTCTGCAGAGGGACATTAGTACTGACCTTTATCTGACTGGGTGTCAATAGAGTGACATTAGTACTGACCTTTATCTAACTGGGGGTTTATAGAGGGACATTAATACTGACCTTTATCTTTCTGGGTGTCTACAGAGGGACATTAGTACTGATCTTTATGTGAATTGGGTATATAGAGGATATTAGTACTGACCTTTTGTAGCGGAACCCATCACTGTTTTACCCTGTTTTATGATTATTTAATTCTTGGTTAAAATATGATCCTACAATATGTTTGCTGTTTGATGCTCTGCAGAATATTAGCCAGACTTTTGCAGACCTAGGCTAATAGATAATCCTATTACAGAGATTCAAGAGATAAGAAAGTTGTAAAGGATCCTTGCATTTTCCAAAGTGTTTTAATTCTCTGATAAGAACAAAGAGGTGTAATTGAATCAATGTCTGATTGTATCAAAGTTGCCAGGGAGGTGTGACCCACCTATTGTTCTCTTTATGGGTATTGTGCAGCCAAATATGGGGGATGTGGATTGCCTGTGGGAAGAGATGTATAAATATTTCTGCAATAACAAAATAAAGTCAGTATTCATTTGACTCCCAAATTGTGTGTCGTCCAATATGGGAGGTCGGGGATTGTGAAACTGTAGTGCCTCGTGGGTATTTTATCGTATACCAGCGGAGATTTTGGACTGCGTGTGCCAGCTCCGTTACATTTGGTGGCAGTGGTGGGATTGTTCCCACGGTCAGAAGGACAGCTACAGGAGACACCATTCCGTGGAGTACAAATTGAGGGCAACGCTAGTATCCGTACAGCGCCCCTGGCTACAGCAGGATGGAACCGGCTAGTTTTCGGACAGCGTTCCATGATGAGGATGAGAAGGAGGCCGCAGACTACAGGGAAACAGACAGAAAGGAACTCATGGTTACAGTACCTCGTATTACCCCACAGAATGAGTTTGGAAGAGAACTCCAAAGCAGGCTGGCCTTTTTCCCAGATACGCTTCCCATGAAAACCTTGGAATGGTTAATGACAGATGTCCACAAATCCATAATGGAAAAGCAGCGGGCACGGGAGCGGTCCATCTGGGGAGCTGCTAACCCACCTCCCACCATTAAACCCCCCCCAGCACTGCGTCCGGGTGGTGGGAACTACCAAACCCCTCCACGGTACATCAGGTGCCACACGTGTAACCAGCAGGGCCACATGCAGAGAGACTGTCCCAGAAACAGAAACCGCTCCACGTGGAATACTCCAACTAATTCCACCTCCCAGCAGCAGTGTGTACCCCAGGGGGCCGAAGGTGTCGTCCTTCCCCCTCAGCGGCAGTGTGTACCCCAAGGGGCCGAAGGTGTCGTCCTTCACCCCCAGCGGCAGTGTGTACCCCAGGGAGCTGAAGGTGTCGTCCTTCCTCCCCAGCGGCAGTGTGTTCCCCAGGGAGCCGAAGGTGTCGTCCTTCCTCCCCAGCGGCAGTGTGAACCCCAGGGGGCAGAAGGTGTCGTCCTTCCCCCTCAGCGGCAGTGTGTACCCCAGGGGGCTGAAGGTGTCGTCCTTCCCCCCCAGCGGCAGTGTGTACCCCAGGGAGCTGAAGGTGTCGTCCTTCCTCCCCAGCGGCAGTGTGTTCCCCAGGGAGCCGAAGGTGTCGTCCTTCCTCCCCAGCGGCTGTGTGAACCCCAGGGGGCAGAAGGTGTCGTCCTTTCCCCCCAGCGGCAGTGTGAACCCCAGGGGGCAGAAGGTGTCGTCCTTCCCCCTCAGCGGCAGTGTGAACCCCAGGGGGCAGAAGGTGTCGTCCTTTCCCCCCAGCGGCAGTGTGAACCCCAGGGGGCAGAAGGTGTCGTCCTTCCCCCTCAGCGGCAGTGTGTACCCCAGGGAGCTGAAGGTGTCGTCCTTCCTTCCCAGCGGCAGTGTGTACCCCAGGGAGCTGAAGGTGTCGGCCTTCCCCCCCAGCGGCAGTGTGAACCCCAGGGGGCAGAAGGTGTCGTCCTTCCTCCCCAGCGGCAGTGTGAACCCCAGGGGGCAGAAGGTGTCGTCCTTTCCCCCCAGCGGCATTGTGAACCCCAGGGGGCAGAAGGTGTCGTCCTTCCCCCTCAGCGGCAGTGTGAACCCCAGGGGGCAGAAGGTGTCGTCCTTTCCCCCCAGCGGCAGTGTGAACCCCAGGGGGCAGAAGGTGTTGTCCTTCCCCCTCAGCGGCAGTGTGTACCCCAGGGAGCTGAAGGTGTCGTCCTTCCTTCCCAGCGGCAGTGTGTACCCCAGGGAGCTGAAGGTATCGGCCTTCCCCCCCAGCGGCAGTGTGAACCCCAGAGGGCAGAAGGTGTCGTCCTTCCTCCCCAGCGGCAGTGTGAACCCCAGGGGGCAGAAGGTGTCGTCCTTTCCCCCCAGCGGCAGTGTGAACCCCAGGGGGCAGAAGGTGTCGTCCTTCCCCCTCAGCGGCAGTGTGTACCCCAGGGGGCTGAAGGTGTCGTCCTTCCCCCCCAGCGGCAGTGTGTACCCCAGGGAGCTGAAGGTGTCGTCCTTCCTCCCCAGCGGCAGTGTGTTCCCCAGGGAGCCGAAGGTGTCGTCCTTCCTCCCCAGCGGCTGTGTGAACCCCAGGGGGCAGAAGGTGTCGTCCTTTCCCCCCAGCGGCAGTGTGAACCCCAGGGGGCAGAAGGTGTCGTCCTTCCCCCTCAGCGGCAGTGTGAACCCCAGGGGGCAGAAGGTGTCGTCCTTTCCCCCCAGCGGCAGTGTGAACCCCAGGGGGCAGAAGGTGTCGTCCTTCCCCCTCAGCGGCAGTGTGTACCCCAGGGAGCTGAAGGTGTCGTCCTTCCTTCCCAGCGGCAGTGTGTACCCCAGGGAGCTGAAGGTGTCGGCCTTCCCCCCCAGCGGCAGTGTGAACCCCAGGGGGCAGAAGGTGTCGTCCTTCCTCCCCAGCGGCAGTGTGAACCCCAGGGGGCAGAAGGTGTCGTCCTTTCCCCCCAGCGGCATTGTGAACCCCAGGGGGCAGAAGGTGTCGTCCTTCCCCCTCAGCGGCAGTGTGAACCCCAGGGGGCAGAAGGTGTCGTCCTTTCCCCCCAGCGGCAGTGTGAACCCCAGGGGGCAGAAGGTGTAGTCCTTCCCCCTCAGCGGCAGTGTGTACCCCAGGGAGCTGAAGGTGTCGTCCTTCCTTCCCAGCGGCAGTGTGTACCCCAGGGAGCTGAAGGTGTCGGCCTTCCCCCCCAGCGGCAGTGTGAACCCCAGAGGGCAGAAGGTGTCGTCCTTCCTCCCCAGCGGCAGTGTGAACCCCAGGGGGCAGAAGGTGTCGTCCTTTCCCCCCAGCGGCAGTGTGAACCCCAGGGGGCAGAAGGTGTCGTCCTTTCCCCCCAGCGGCAGTGTGAACCCCAGAGGGCAGAAGGTGTCGTCCTTCCTTCCCAGCGGCAGTGTGAACCCCAGGGGGCAGAAGGTGTCGTCCTTCCCCCCCAGCGGCAGTGTGAAACACAGGTGGCAGAAGGTGTCGTCCTTCCCCTCCAGCGACAGTTTACCCTAACCAGGGGAGACACCAATCTCCCAGACGGCGCAGATGGGACCGTGGTCTCTGCGCCCACAGCTTGTCCAGATCCCCAACTACCGTCACTGGGACAACCGGAGGAGGGGGTAAGTACAAATTCCCCTCCCCAGCTAACTTCTAATGTGGCCCCAGGGTTAACAGAGGAAATGTTAACCCCCACTGACCCCCACGTTTCCCTGGCTACTGAGCCGAAATATGTCCCAAGTACCCCAGCAGAAGAGCTGACAGCGGGGCACAGTGCAGTCGGCCTCTGCCCTCCCTTTGTCGCTTGTACAGAGCAGGATGTCCTGCAGGTTATACCAGCAGAAGAGCTGGCATCAGGGCAGAGTGCCGCTGGCCTCTGCCCCTCAAGTCCCCTCAGCGTGTTGCCCCATCACCCCAGCAAAATATCCAGGTACCTGGTTAGACTTCCCCCCAAAAGAGAGATGTGTGACGAAGTGCCCTTCGCCACCTTGGCTTGGAGAGGACTGTTTGCCAGCCTCCTGCCCTGCGACTATGGCCCTGGTACATATTGCCCTTTGGAACCAGTGTTCGGCCATACCAGAGTGTAAGTCACTCATTCTGGCCCTTTACATACAGGGGGGTCATTCTGTACTTGCCCTGTGTGAACCATGATACCCCAGATAACTGTGCCATGAAGCCCATTCATATAATGAAAGACTATGGGAAAGACTTTAGCTACATGGCAATTGAACTGTGTGAAGAGGATCTGAGCGCTATTCGGTGGTTTTGTGCGCTCAGATCCCAGCTATCTGGGGATATGGGAAATGTGAATAAATGTGAATTGCAGTAATGCTGATGGGTTGTCAAACTAGAGAATTGACCAACAAATACTTTTGTCCGGACATCCCCAGGCCGATCCGTTGGGATCAGACCGTGTATGCCGGCTTATGGTCACGGGGGAGGTGTGTAGCGGAACCCATCACTGTTTTACCCTGTTTTATGATTATTTAATTCTTGGTTAAAATATGATCCTACAATATGTTTGCTGTTTGATGCTCTGCAGAATATTAGCCAGACTTTTGCAGACCTAGGCTAATAGATAATCCTATTACAGAGATTCAAGAGATAAGAAAGTTGTAAAGGATCCTTGCATTTTCCAAAGTGTTTTAATTCTCTGATAAGAACAAAGAGGTGTAATTGAATCAATGTCTGATTGTATCAAAGTTGCCAGGGAGGTGTGACCCACCTATTGTTCTCTTTATGGGTATTGTGCAGCCAAATATGGGGGATGTGGATTGCCTGTGGGAAGAGATGTATAAATATTTCTGCAATAACAAAATAAAGTCAGTATTCATTTGACTCCCAAATTGTGTGTCGTCCAATATGGGAGGTCGGGGATGGTGAAACTGTAGTGCCTCGTGGGTATTTTATCGTATACCAGCGGAGATTTTGGACTGCGTGTCCCAGCTCCGTTACACCTTTATCTTACTGAGGGTCTATAGAGGGACATTAGTACTGACCTTTATCTGACTGAGGGTCTATAGAGGGACATTAGTACTGACCTTTATCTGACGGGGTCGGTATTGCAGCATCAATAATGAAATCCACACATTACTTATGTGAACCAGTTATAGCACCTTTATTACTGAAACAACAGACATATTTATACTGCACTATTAGCAACAAAAGGCCAATCAATTCAAATTTGCATTGATGGTTACCCCAATCGCCTTCAGGCTCACGTTATTACCCATGCCTGAAAGTCTAAGAGAAGCCTCCATTGGTTTCCCTTCCACCGCTGGATTCTTGGTAGGGGGTAATTACACACAATAGGCATAGAGACACCAGGCTCGTCCAGTACTAGGAAATATTGGGCATATACAATATTTCCCTTGTAAGTGCTAGCCCCCCAAAGCACAATAAAGACATACATCCCATCTCCTATCATGTTCTTACGCATACCCCAACTATAAAAATGGGTATTATAGTATGTGCCTAGTGGTACCCAGGCAATTTCCACTAATCAATGCTTTAAACAGGCATAACAAGGAATAATATACAAATCACAATGTCCCCAATGTTAACCCATATCTCAGTGGGCCCCTTTCCCCTGGCACAATACGCCTAGCCTTTTAGGCTGAGGGCATCAGGCTGGAAGGTATTGCACCACCTGTGCCTTGGCGTGCTACAGGCATGACAACTCATGACGCTTTCTTTTCCAGTGACACAGGAGGATCAACCCACCTCAATTTGGGCAACTCTGGAAGCCAATTTCTCCAGGACTCTACCATCACAAGGCCTGATCCAGGGCAGATTATTGTCATTAGTCCCCTGTACCAACTCTAGGGGGCAACCCCTGTGGATTCCCTGTCAGCACAAGCTCCACAGGCCAGGGCAAGTGCTCATCCCTGGCTATTAGGTCAGGAGCATAGTTGCTCCCATCCAGACTGTTTGCTTGGCATGGGTTCTGCCAACAGTCCTCTTTGCCAGGGTAATCAATACCATATCCATTTCCATCCCACGCACCAAAAACCAGGGCCGATGCACTCTTCTGCCCCAATGCATGGGTAAAACAATCCCCTGGGGTGCCCAGAAAAATAGTAATTTTTAAGTTTTAAGGGAATGTACTGTCCGGAACTGGGAGGCGGCACCCAATATTGTGGCCTGGTCTAAAGGCTCCAGTCCCCTAGGTTGCAACTAGAGCAGCATATCATATCCCCCTTTCTCTGGAACCACCGCCTGGGCATAGCACTCACCCACTTCTGAGTCCATGTTCATGGCGTTCCCTGGCAGGACCTCACTGTTCTCATCCAGACTTCTCCTTGGGCCATCAATTTGACCGACATTCTCTTTTTGCCCCACTGCCCTGTCGTTAGCAATGGTGCCCCCACCACCTGGATAGGGTTGTGCCCCCTGGTCTGCCATGCTCCGAGGGCTGCTTGTTGAGTCTGTCCCTTGAACTGTGGCTGGCTTCCTGACATTTGTTATCATTTAAAGCTGCATGCTATGTTCACAGTCCATGTTCAGGGCACAGTCCATATTTGGTTCTTTCAAGAACCCACAAGCATGGTGGCTCCCCTCCAGGCCTTCTCCTTGGCCTGGCAATCCACTTTGTGATCCCTTCTCCAGGGCCTCTTGACACTTTATGGGGCCCTCTGACAGCAAGTTCTCAGTGGTTCCAATGTCCATAGAGTCCAGATCTGACACAGTCATAGCACAACTTATCTGGGCTCCCTTAGTCTCTGGCACATTATCTTCTCCCCTGCCCGACTGGCAAAGTTTTCCCCATCTTGGAGGCCAAAGCCCATCCCTGGCAGCCTCATCCAGCAGATCCATAAACTCTGCCTCTAGTAATTCATGTCGGATCAATAGCATCAGTGAAAACACCTTATCGGACCCTTGGGCCACCACCAGAGAGTTACAACATCTCTGGAGCACATCCATTGTACGCTGAAAAGTTCCCACCCCAAAAAGCAGAGGGCCATATGCCAGCTCCCAGAGTGCCTCTTTAAGCCCCACACCAGGGATTCCAACAGTTCCCAACCAGGCTGCATATTGGTCCTCTAAGTCCCTTTCCTGCACCACCAGGTCCTCCAGCCACTCTGTCAGCACATGACCTGGCCATAGTCCCAGAAACGCCATCCATTGGTTTGAAGCGCTGTTTCTTGACAGTCCATTCTAAGCATTCCCCATTCCCCATAACACAGGAGCTGGGCAAGGGCCATTGCATACCCCTCTCCTCTCCCACTGTCACAGGACAGTCCTCTTCTGATTCATGCTTACATGTGTAAGAATTTCCTCTGGTCTTAGCTCCATCATGTCCTTGTAAGTTGCCATCCCGCTGTGGTTTAACAGAGGCCCCACCAATGCCAACCAAATGTGACAACCTGTATGTTGAATGGGGTATGATAAGAGCCTATTGCCCAAACCTCTCCCCACAGGTGTGCCCAGTTTGCTTTACCTCTGTACAGCAGGAAGAAGTTTCAGCCCTTGGGTCAGACTGGGAGATGTCTGTGGTCTTGTGTAGCATAAAGATATCTCTAAGTTCTGAAAATAACGTACCCCAGCAATCAGTATTCCAGCATCAATAATGAAATCCACACATTAATTATGTGAACCAGTTATAGCACCTTTATTACTGAAACAACAGACATATTTATACCACACTCTTAGCAACAAAAGGCCATTAAATTCAAATTGGCAAGAGAATCCTCCATTGTTTTCCCTTCTGCCGCTGGATTCTTGGTAGGGGGTAATTACACACAATAGGCATAGAGACACCAGGCTAAGGGCTTGCGATAATAGAGAGAGAGGCTTGTGTTATGTGACTCCTAGGGGTCCGTTATCTCCCTAATCTGGTTAATAACGACTAGTCCAGTACTAGGAAATATTGGGCATTTACAATATTTCCCTTGTAAGCGCTAGCCTGGGCTCCCCATCCCCCCCCCCCCCCTCCTCATGTTCTTGCGCACACCCCAACTATAAATATGGGTACCATAGTATGTGCCTAGTGGTACCCAGGCAATTTCCACTATTCAATGCTTTAAACAGGCATAACAAGGAATAATATACAAATCACAATGTCCCCAATGTTAACCCAAATCTCAGTGGGCTCCTTTCCCCTGGTACAATATGCCTAGTCTATAAGGCTGAGGGCATCAGGCTGTAAAGTATTGCACAACTTGTGCCTTGGCATGCTACAGGCTATCTTTATGTGACTGGGGGTCTATAGAGGGACATTAGTAATGACCTTTATCTGTCTGGGGGTCTATAGAGGGACATTAGTACTGACCTTTATCTGACTGGGTGTCTATAGAAGGACATTAGTACTGACCTTTATCTGACTGGGTGTCTATAGAAGGACATAAGTGCTGACCTTTATCTGACTAGGGGTCTATAGATGGACATTAGTACTGACCTTTATCTGATTGGGAGCCTATAGAGGGACATTAGTACTGACCTTTATCTGATTGGGAGCCTATAGAGGGACATTAGTACTGACCTTTATGTGACTGGGTGTCTATAGAGGGACATTAGTACTGACCTTTATGTGACTGGGTGTCTATAGAGGGACATTAGTACTGACCTTTATCTGACTAGGGGTCTATAGATGGACATTAGTACTGACCTTTATGTGACTGGGGGTCTATAGATGGACATTAGTACTGACCTTTATGTGATTGGGTGTCTATAGAGTGACATTAGTACTGAACTTTATCTGATTGGGAGCCTATAGAGTGACATTATGTGGTGATCGCCGGATCCACACCAAGCTGATGAGGAGAAAAGAAGAGCTGTTGGGGCTTCCATAGACCGGTCACTATTATGTTCACTATATTATTTATTTTGGGGAGGGGGTACTTCTTTTTCATGTGGTTATAATGTTTGCAATGTGTAACCGTAACCTTTCAGAGACCAAGGGGGAAATAAATTATAATATCGTGCACCAGGCAGGTATGGATGGCCCTCTCCTACTCATAGTGTTTCCTATCTTCAATAACCCATCTTCACCTATAGCACTGCCCCAACCCGCTAGAAGGAATATCTCCTTGTCTAGTCAGCCAGCCATTGTGTCTAGAACTAAGCTACCGCTGACAATCAGTCACCTTGACCAGGCATTGTTTTAGAAAGACTTGGTGGTGCCAGATACCCCTTAGGAAACCCTGTTTACTTATGTTACGTTATACCATTGTTTTATTGCATTTGTTGTGGTATAAAGAGCAGTTATTGGGAATAAAGTTATGCTCTCTCTCTGGGACACATAGTGATGGTGTGTTTTATTAAGCGAAAGTGAGGATGTATCCTGGTTGCTTTAGAATTGTGGTCTTCATCAGCCATTCTGGGTAAGGGGATTAATAAACTGATTCAGATCTACAAGTGCGATTAGTCCTGCTAACCTTTCCAAGCCAAACAAAAAGTAGATCTTGACAAGTTGGTGGCGGAAGTGGGATCCCCTATCAAAAAATGGATGGCAGACTATGAAGAGCTGTCCATGGCTGAACTGTGGGAGGAGATCAAGTTCAGGTGCACTGTCATAACCGATTCCAGTACCAAGGGGACATGATACAAGAACTGTGGAGTGGAAATAATGGGTTTCTGCATGATTTTGTGAGGCAACAAGAGCCACACCACATTAGGTGAAGTTGTTGGTCAGCAGACTAAGTGGACAAGCTAGCACTACTTACAGAATGATTCCTTGGGATCTCGCTGAGGATTATAAGAAGGTTAAGCAAGTTCTTCTGGATCGCAATGCGATCACCGCTGTGACATAAAGGAGACAATTCCATCCTTTTCCAAGACCCCAAGGGACACATATGTGGAGCTGGTATGGCGATTGAGGCATGCTTGTGAGGGATGGTTGAAGGGGCAGGACATTCACACCCTGGAGGAGGCTAAACAAGTGATCCTGCATGAGCAGTTCTACTCTTTATGGATTCTGGACCAGTGCCCCACCATGATCGAGGCCAGCAAACAGGCACAAATAAACTTGAGGCAATCCCCAATAATTGTATCCTAGCACATCAAAGCCACGAGAAGGAAGAGTATGCACCACACCTTGTGGGCCAGACTTCATCCCCAGGATCCCCCAGCTCAAGCCCCTGTAGCCTGGATGGACTCTAAGGTCTTAGTTCGCCACAGGGGGTGGGGGAACACAACCTAGGCTCCATATTCTTGGATTAGAACCCTGGTGCTTTGGTTGTAAAAAGATGGGACATCTAAAATGGGATTGCCCCTTCAGCAATTCAGGGCATATTCCAGCACAGACAACTCCTGTATTATCCATGAAAATGGGCTAACTATCTCTACCAAGAGGACGTTCCAGTGCAGTTCCATGATTGCCAGATAACCGGTGGAAGCATCTACAGCTAGAGGATGTGGATGGACAAACATTGCAAGAATTTCGAGACAAAACACTGGAGAAGCTTTTTTGGTGATCCACGTGGATTTGATTCGCACTACAGCTGTCCTATTGAAATAATGGATGTAATGGTGGCTAGTGGCCAAACATGTGACATTCCCCGTAGTCCAGGTACACATGGGCTTGGGAACCGGGATGTGGCTCTGGGAAGTAGAAGTAATGAAAGGACTACCAGCTGACGTACTTTTGGGAAATGACTTCAGTGTTATCAAGTGTAGATACATGAACACTGTCACCCGGCTCAAGCAGTGGTAGGATCGTCACCCTCCCTGAGGCAACCAAAGCAGCGGTCATCGCATTCTCCAAAGTTTCTTGGGTAAGTCCATTAAATGCTTGGGAGACAGGGGTCACGTGGGCAAGTGTAGCATCATTTCAGAAATAATTAAAAGAGGATCCTACATTAGAAGGGATCCACCAGAAGGCAGAGACTGGGAACCAGGTTTACGATGAGTGTTTGAATGGAATGAAGGGTTACTGGTACAGGGCTATGATAGGAGACGGTAACTTTGATCCCACGGAAATGAAAAATCAGTTGATCATTCCCCAAAAATATAGGGGTTATCTGCTAAAAAAGCTCACAATATCCCCTTAGCAGGACATAAATGCAGCAAGCGTACCCATCACCCACTTGCCCAGTTACTGGCAAGGTATTAACAAAGATGTAGTTAAAGGGATAGTTTGCTGGTTTAATACATTTCTGCACTCTATGGGCAAAAAGCAGCCTATATGTATAGAGCACATCTCATAAAACATTTTATTTTTATTAATACCCCAAAATCCCTCTAATGATTCTGTTGACACCCCCAGGGGGTGTCTACACAAGTTCCTGATCCCCACCCAATCAGCATGCAGCATCCAGGGAGCAATAATAACCCACTATTTACCTGCTCTTGCTTGCTCAGTAGAGCATTGTTGTCAGCCTCCCTGTCACTGCTGGGATATGACTCATCCCTGCTTCCTGTCTATGCTGTGTGCTGCTGCCATAGCAACTAACATAGTGCTATGTCTCAAATCTTTCATCTAACTGGATTGGCCAAAACAAATTATGGAGGGGGTGTTAATCTTAATTTAATATTAATTTAATATTAAACTGTCAGAAATTACAATAGATTTTGCAAACTTCAAGGTAAGGTATTTTTTCATGCAAATTTTTTTTTCATATACTCATACTTACATATCCCTTTAAGTATTGCAACACCTGTGATCTGTGTCAGAGATATAGCCACAAATGAAGGGCAATCCTTGTCCCGCTTCAGCCCTTGCCCATCATCAAAGCCTTATTCCAGCACGTGGCTACTGATAATGTCGGTCCCCTAGCTCGTCCTAGCCATACAGGAAAAAAGTATATCCTTAGTGTGGTTGACTATGCTACCCAATATTCTGAAGCTGTAGCCTTGGGCAAAATGACTGTCACCGCTGTGGCTGATACCCTGATTAATACTTTTACTAAGGAAAATTCCTGTCGGATTGGGGCCCAGCAACTGGGTGGCATCCGTCATTTGTGTTCAGCCCCTTACCACCCAAAACAAATGGCCTTTAATTTTAAAGATTTAATGAAACTGTCAAAATAAATGCTTTGAGGTTTTGTGGAGCAGGAACGAGATTGGGAGATTTTGTTTCGTCATCCCCTTTTTGCCTATAGAGATGTACCTCTGGGCGTGCTGACTGCCCCCCCTCCCCTCAAGGTAGCCCTCCTATACAGGGTCTCTACTACCTGCAGGGCCCTGTCCCGGGGCTCCACTACCTGCAGGGCCCTGTTCCGGGTCTCCTCTACCTGCAGGGCCCTGTCCCGGGTCTCCTCTACCTGCAGGGCCCTGTCCCGGGTCTCTACTACCTGCAGGGCCCTGTCCTGGGTCTCCTCTACCTGCAGGGCCCTGTCCCGGGTCTCTACTACCTGCAGGGCCCTGTTCCGGGTCTCCTCTACCTGCAGGGCCCTGTCCTGGGTCTCCTCTACCTGCAGGGCCCTGTCCCGGGTCTCCTCTACCTGCAGTCCTCTGTCCTGGGTCTCCTCTACCTGCAGGGCCCTGTCCCGGGGCTCCACTACCTGCAGGGCCCTGTCCCGGGTCTCCTCTACCTGCAGGGCCCGGTCACGGATCTCCTCTACCTGCAGGGCCCGGTTCCGGATCTCCTCTACCTGCAGGGCCCGGTCCCGGCTCTCCTCTACCTCCTCTACCGGCTCTCCTCTACCTGTTCCGGGTCTCCTCTACCTGCAGGGCCCTGTCCCGGGTCTCCTCTACCTGCAGGGCCCTGTCCCGGGTCTCCACTACCTGCAGGGCCCTGTCCTGGGTCTCCTCTACCTGCAGGGCCCTGTCCCGGGTCTCCTCTACCTGCAGTCCTCTGTCCTGGGTCTCCTCTACCTGCAGGGCCCTGTCCCGGGGCTCCACTACCTGCAGGGCCCGGTCCCGGCTCTCCTCTACCTGCAGGGCCCTGTCCCGGGTCTCCTCTACCTGCAGGGCCCGGTCACGGATCTCCTCTACCTGCAGTCCGCTGCAGTAAAGCGCGACACTTTCTAACTGATACACAGCAGAAAGAAAAATCATTTCAAATATCCCCTTATGAAGAACTAGACTTACACATGTTTTAGATATAAAAATAAATAATACAGACTCTAAAGTATTAATCTTAATACACAGGAAGTTTATATGTGGGAATGTGGCATGTACATATACACCAGTGCTCTATTAGCTCCAATGGAAAGACACAACATATTGAGAGACAAGCTGCAAGAAGCAGGGTCAGTAAAAAAATAGAAGCCTGAAATCAGCTGTCCCATGAAGACCTCCAAACTATCAGCTGTCCCATGAAGACCTCCTATCAGCTGTCCCATGAAGACCTCCAAACTATCAGCTGTCCCATGAAGACCTCCTAACTATCAGCTGTCCCATGAAGACCTCCTAACTATCAGCTGTCCCATGAAGACCACCAAACTATCAGCTGTCCCATGAAGACCTCCTAACTATCAGCTGTCCCATGAAGACCTCCTATCAAAAGCTCCACAAAGACCTCCTAACAATTTAAGTGGTCCAAGAAGATCCACAAACCATGAAGGGGTCCATGGCCAACACTATCCAGTGATCCTCTACACGTTCACATTTGGTAGAGTTTTCCTGCTCAGAATAAAGTCAGATCATAAAGGTGAGAGATGACTTAATGAAACATTTAAGATGGAAACACCAGGAGACGATCATGAAATCATACGGTCACGTGATGTGGAGATCATACGGTCACGTGATGTAGAGGTCATACTGTCATGTTATGTGGAGATAATATGGTCACATGAAGTGGAGATCATACGGTCACGTGATGTGGAGATCATACGGTCACATGAAGTGGAGATCATACGGTCACGTGATGTGGAGGTCATACTGTCACGTGATGTGGAGACTTGTTATACCAAGTTAAGTATCTTCTAAACGTCAATTCTCCTTTAAACTAGCAACCTCCCCTTCAGGCGCCATGCCAACAAGCAGTGCCTTAAAGGATCAATATGGAAGCCCAAGTATATGTAATTTTGATATGTATGTGTCTGTCTGTGAGATTAAAATGCAAAACAAAACAAGAGCGAAGAGGACACATCATTAGGGATTAGTCACGTGTACATTGTAGTAACAGTATCATTACATAGGACACGGTCACCGATCCTAGGAATGGCACAAGGATTCAGTTATAGCACTAACCTACACGTCATACCAAGACATCATGCCAAGTGATGACATTGTATGTGTAGCCAGAGACACTGACCCCTGACACATTAGTATCGTATGTAGGTACTGATATTGGCTCTGGATATCTTAAACATGTCACGTGATCATATCTGGTACAGTGCTTACAGTCTCTAGTACTCCCAGGTCACCAGCTCTGATCTGATTATTAATTTTATATATGGGTGCTTGTATCACATGATATATACAAGATGGTGAGCAGGGCTGCCCCCCAACACTTAGTATTTCACAGAAACGTATCCAGGTAAATCAACTGTTCAAATCCAGAGTCACTGAACGGGAAACCTTTGAGGATTATTTTTAAAAACGTATTTTTAATATTTAACTTTTATTAAGCACTTTTAAAATGATTTGTTAAAAAATTAAAAATGAAAACCAAATGACTGTTGTGCACCACCTGATTATTACCGGACCATTCCCGATCCCAGGCTGGGCCGACCTTTGTGTCCCCGCAGACCACAATATATTGGTTTAGTGAGGGCTATTATTTTATTTATGTGCCGTTTTGCACAGGATGTGACATATTTTATAAATATTAGTTTATTACATATCGTGACATTCTCTCTTCCATTCTTATAACCAGGTTTGTTTAGTGTTGTGTCACGTCATAGTCATCTGCTGCAGTATGGCGGTGATTTATCACTCCATTGTCGCACAGTATAAAGTGTACAATACGGCCGTATGTAATTACATCATTATGATCATTTAAAACTTGCTGAACATTAAACACTAAAACTAAAAGAAATCATTGGGAGAAAGTCTATATTATTATTAAGTACACAGTGCGGAAGTTAGTCCTTTAAAAAGCCAGCGAATCATCAGTCTCTTTTCAGTCACTCAATGCCTTGATAAAGATAGCAATAGGCTATTGAAATCGGTCAGCTTTTAACTTCTTTCTACTTCAGCAGAAGGATGGGCACCTATAACAACAAGCACATATATCACCTTGACCTACACAAAGGTAAGCCTCAGCATTAGGGGATTTTTTCTCCTCCATGATTCCATATATGAGCTAGTATGTGTTACTATATAGTTCATAATATATGTATTGTGTATGTATATATTCTGTTTGCTTAAGTATAGGTGCTCCGCTCTGCATTTTATGTATTATATGTATACTATCAGCTCATTGCAGGCCTCGGCCAACCCACAACTTTCATGCCTCGCAATGAGCAGCTCCCACCCAGCCCCCCACCACCACCACACACGGGCCTCACTCATTGCACGGCTCGGCAAACTGGTAACTTTGTGGCGCTGTCTGAGCCCCTTTATCGCTGTGTCACGTAGCGCTGTCTGAGCCCCTTTATCGCTGTGTCTCGTAGCGCTGTCTGAGCCCCCTTTATCGCTGTGTCACGTAGCGCTGTCTGAGCCCCTTTATCGCTGTGTCACGTAGCGCTGTCTGAGCCCCTTTATCGCTGTGTCACGTAGCGCTGTATGAGCCCCTTTATCGGAGTGTCACGTAGCGCTGTCTGAGCCCCTTTATCGCAGTGTCACGTAGCGCTGTCTGAGCCCCTTTATCGGAGTGTCACGTAGCGCTGTCTGAGCCCCTTTATCGCAGTGTCACGTAGCGCTGTCTGAGCCCCTTTATCGCTGTGTCACGTAGCGCTGTCTGAGCCCCTTTATCGCAGTGTCACGTAGCGCTGTCTGAGCCCCGTTTATCGCAGTGTCACGTAGCGCTGTCTGAGCCCCTTTATCGCAGTGTCACGTAGCGCTGTCTGAGCCCCTTTATCGCAGTGTCACGTAGCTCTGTCTGAGCCCCTTTGTCGCGGCGTCACGTAGCGCTGTCTGAGCCCCTTTATCGCGGTGTCACGTAGCGCTGTCTGAGCCCCTTTATCGCATCGTCACGTAGCGCTGTCTGAGCCCCTTTATCGCAGCGTCACGTAGCGCTGTCTGAGCCCCTTTATCGCAGTGTCACGTAGCGCTGTCTGAGCCCCTTTATCGCAGTGTCACGTAGCGCTGTCTGAGCCCCCTTTATCGCTGTGTCACGTAGCGCTGTCTGAGCCCCTTTATCGCAGTGTCACGTAGCGCTGTCTGAGCCCCTTTATCGCAGTGTCACGTAGCGCTGTCTGAGCCCCTTTATCGCAGTGTCACGTAGCGCTGTCTGAGCCCCTTTATCGCTGTGTCACGTAGAGCTGCCTGAGCCCCTTTATCGCTGTGTCACGTAGCGCTGTCTGAGCCCCCTTTATCGCAGTGTCACGTAGCGCTGTCTGAGCCCCTTTATCGCAGTGTCACGTAGCGCTGTCTGAGCCCCTTTATCGCAGTGTCACGTAGCGCTGTCTGAGCCCCTTTATCGCTGTGTCACGTAGCGCTGTCTGAGCCCCTTTATCGCAGTGTCTCGTAGCGCTGTCTGAGCCCTTTATCGCTGTGTCACGTAGCGCTGTCTGAGCCCCTTTATCGCAGTGTCACGTAGCGCTGTCTGAGCCCCTTTATCGCAGTGTCACGTAGCGCTGTCTGAGCCCCTTTATCGCAGTGTCACGTAGCGCTGTCTGAGCCCCTTTATCGCAGTGTCACGTAGCGCTGTCTGAGCCCCTTTATCGCTGTGTCACGTAGCGCTGTCTGAGCCCCCTTTATCGCTGTGTCACGTAGCGCTGTCTGAGCCCCTTTATCGCAGTGTCACGTAGCGCTGTCTGAGCCCCTTTATCGCAGTGTCACGTAGCGCTGTCTGAGCCCCATTATCGCTGTGTCACGTAGCGCTGTCTGAGCCCCTTTATCGCAGTGTCACGTAGCGATGTCTGAGCCCCTTTATCGCAGTGTCTCGTAGCGCTGTCTGAGCCCCTTTATCGCTGTGTCACGTATCTCTGTCTGAGCCCCCTTTATCGCTGTGTCACGTAGCGCTGTCTGAGCCCCTTTATCGCAGAGTCACGTAGCGCTGTCTGAGCCCCTTTATCGCAGTGTCACGTAGCGCTGTCTGAGCCCCTTTATCGCAGAGTCACGTAGCGCTGTCTGAGCCCCTTTATCGCTGTGTCACATGGAGCGCTGTCTGAGCCCCTTTATCGCAGTGTCACTAGCGCTGTCTGAGCCCCTTTATCGCAGTGTCACGTAGCGCTGTCTGAGCCCCTTTATCGCAGTGTCACGTAGCGCTGTCTGAGCCCCTTTATCGCTGTGTCACGTAGCGCTGTCTGAGCCCCTTTATCGCTGTGTCACGTAGCGCTGTCTGAGCCCCTTTATCGCAGAGTCACGTAGCGCTGTCTGAGCCCCTTTATCGCAGTGTCACGTAGCGCTGTCTGAGCCCCTTTATCGCAGAGTCACGTAGCGCTGTCTGAGCCCCTTTATCGCTGTGTCACATGGAGCGCTGTCTGAGCCCCTTTATCGCTGTGTCACATAGCGCTGTCTGAGCCCCTTTATCGCTGTGTCACGTAGCGCTGTCTGAGCCCCTTTTATCGCAGTGTCACGTAGCGCTGTCTGAGCCCCTTTATCGATGTGTCACGTAGCGCTGTCTGAGCCCCTTTATCGCAGTGTCACGTAGCGCTGTCTGAGCCCCTTTATCGCAGTGTCACGTAGCGCTGTCTGAGCCCCCTTTATCGCAGTGTCACGTAGCGCTGTCTGAGCCCCTTTATCGCAGTGTCACGTAGCGCTGTCTGAGCCCCTTTATCGCTGTGTCACGTAGCGCTGTCTGAACCCCCTTTATCGCTGTGTCACGTAGCGCTGTCTGAGCCCCCTTTATCGCTGTGTCACGTAGCGCTGTCTGAGCCCCTTTATCGCAGTGTCACGTAGCGCTGTCTGAGGCCCCTTTATCGCCGTGTCACGTAGCGCTGTCTGAGCCCCTTTATCGCCGTGTCACGTAGCGCTGTCTGAGCCCCTTTATCGCAGTGTCACGTAGCGCTGTCTGAGCCCCTTTATCGCAGTGTCACGTAGCGCTGTCTGAGCCCCTTTATCGCAGTGTCACGTAGCGCTGTCTGAGCCCCTTTATCGCAGTGTCACGTAGCGCTGTCTGAGCCCCTTTATCGCTGTGTCACGTAGCGCTGTCTGAGCCCCTTTATCGCTGTGTCACGTAGCGCTGTCTGAGCCCCTTTATCGGAGTGTCACGTAGCGCTGTCTGAGCCCCTTTATCGCAGTGTCACGTAGCGCTGTCTGAGCCCCTTTATCGCTGTGTCACGTAGCGCTGTCTGAGCCCCTTTATCGCAGTGTCACGTAGCGCTGTCTGAGCCCCTTTATCGCTGTGTCACGTAGCGCTGTCTGAGCCCCTTTATCGCAGTGTCACGTAGCGCTGTCTGAGCCCCTTTATCGCTGTGTCTCGTAGCGCTGTCTGAGCCCCTTTATCGCAGTGTCACGTAGCGCTGTCTGAGCCCCTTTATCGCTGTGTCACGTAGCGCTGTCTGAGCCCCTTTATCGCAGAGTCACGTAGCGCTGTCTGAGCCCCTTTATCGCAGTGTCACGTAGCGCTGTCTGAGCCCCATTATCGCTGTGTCACGTAGCGCTGTCTGAGCCCCTTTATCGCAGTGTCACGTAGCGCTGTCTGAGCCCCTTTATCGCTGTGTCACATGGAGCGCTGTCTGAGCCCCTTTATCGCAGTGTCACTAGCGCTGTCTGAGCCCCTTTATCGCAGTGTCACGTAGCGCTGTCTGAGCCCCTTTATCGCAGTGTCACGTAGCGCTGTCTGAGCCCCTTTATCGCAGTGTCACGTAGCGCTGTCTGAGCCCCTTTATCGCAGTGTCACGTAGCGCTGTCTGAGCCCCTTTATCGCAGTGTCACGTAGCGCTGTCTGAGCCCCTTTATCGCAGTGTCACGTAGCGCTGTCTGAGCCCCTTTATCGCTGTGTCACGTAGCGCTGTCTGAGCCCCTTTATCGCTGTGTCACGTAGCGCTGTCTGAGCCCCTTTATCGCTGTGTCACGTAGCGCTGTCTGAGCCCCTTTATCGCAGTGTCACGTAGCGCTGTCTGAGCCCCCTTTATCGCTGTGTCACGTAGCGCTGTCTGAGCCCCTTTATCGCAGTGTCACGTAGCGCTGTCTGAGCCCCTTTATCGCTGTGTCACGTAGCGCTGTCTGAGCCCCTTTATCGCAGTGTCACGTAGCGCTGTCTGAGCCCCTTTATCGCAGTGTCACGTAGCGCTGTCTGAGCCCCTTTATCGCAGTGTCACGTAGCGCTGTCTGAGCCCCTTTATCGCAGTGTCACGTAGCGCTGTCTGAGCCCCTTTATCGCAGTGTCACGTAGCGCTGTCTGAGCCCCTTTATCGCAGTGTCACGTAGCGCTGTCTGAGCCCCTTTATCGCAGTGTCACGTAGCGCTGTCTGAGCCCCTTTATCGCTGTGTCACGTAGCGCTGTCTGAGCCCCTTTATCGCTGTGTCACGTAGCGCTGTCTGAGCCCCTTTATCGCAGTGTCACGTAGCGCTGTCTGAGCCCCTTTATCGCAGTGTCACGTAGCGCTGTCTGAGCCCCTTTATCGCAGTGTCACGTAGCGCTGTCTGAGCCCCTTTATCGCAGTGTCACGTAGCGCTGTCTGAGCCCCTTTATCGCAGTGTCACGTAGCGCTGTCTGAGCCCCTTTATCGCTGTGTCACGTAGCGCTGTCTGAGCCCCTTTATCGCAGTGTCACGTAGCGCTGTCTGAGCCCCTTTATCGCTGTGTCACGTAGCGCTGTCTGAACCCCCTTTATCGCTGTGTCACGTAGCGCTGTCTGAGCCCCCTTTATCGCTGTGTCAAGTAGCGCTGTCTGAGCCCCTTTATCGCAGTGTCACGTAGCGCTGTCTGAGGCCCCTTTATCGCCGTGTCACGTAGCGCTGTCTGAGCCCCTTTATCGCCGTGTCACGTAGCGCTGTCTGAGCCCCTTTATCGCAGTGTCACGTAGCGCTGTCTGAGCCCCTTTATCGCAGTGTCACGTAGCGCTGTCTGAGCCCCTTTATCGCAGTGTCACGTAGCGCTGTCTGAGCCCCTTTATCGCAGTGTCACGTAGCGCTGTCTGAGCCCCTTTATCGCAGTGTCACGTAGCGCTGTCTGAGCCCCTTTATTCGATGTGTCACGTAGCGCTGTCTGAGCCCCTTTATCGCAGTGTCACGTAGCGCTGTCTGAGCCCCCTTTATCGCTGTGTCACGTAGCGCTGTCTGAGCCCCTTTATCGCAGTGTCACGTAGCGCTGTCTGAGCCCCTTTATCGCAGTGTCGCGTAGCGCTGTCTGAGCCCCTTTATCGCAGTGTCACGTAGCGCTGTCTGAGCCCCTTTATCGCAGTGTCACGTAGCGCTGTCTGAGCCCCTTTATCGCAGTGTCACGTAGCGCTGTCTGAGCCCCTTTATCGCTGTGTCACGTAGCGCTGTCTGAGCCCCTTTATCGCTGTGTCACGTAGCGCTGTCTGAGCCCCTTTTATCGCAGTGTCACGTAGCGCTGTCTGAGCCCCTTTTATCGCAGTGTCACGTAGCGCTGTCTGAGCCCCTTTATCGCAGTGTCACGTAGCGCTGTCTGAGCCCCTTTATCGCAGTGTCACGTAGCGCTGTCTGAGCCCCTTTATCGCAGTGTCACGTAGCGCTGTCTGAGCCCCTTTATCGCAGTGTCACGTAGCGCTGTCTGAGCCCCTTTATCGCAGTGTCACGTAGCGCTGTCTGAGCCCCTTTATCGCTGTGTCACGTAGCGCTGTCTGAACCCCCTTTATCGCTGTGTCACGTAGCGCTGTCTGAGCCCCCTTTATCGCTGTGTCACGTAGCGCTGTCTGAGCCCCTTTATCGCAGTGTCACGTAGCGCTGTCTGAGCCCCTTTATCGCCGTGTCACGTAGCGCTGTCTGAGCCCCTTTATCGCCGTGTCACGTAGCGCTGTCTGAGCCCCTTTATCGCAGTGTCACGTAGCGCTGTCTGAGCCCCTTTATCGCAGTGTCACGTAGCGCTGTCTGAGCCCCTTTATCGCAGTGTCACGTAGCGCTGTCTGAGCCCCTTTATCGCAGTGTCACGTAGCGCTGTCTGAGCCCCTTTATCGCAGTGTCACGTAGCGCTGTCTGAGCCCCTTTATCGCAGTGTCACGTAGCGCTGTCTGAGCCCCTTTATCGCTGTGTCACGTAGCGCTGTCTGAGCCCCCTTTATCGCAGTGTCACGTAGCGCTGTCTGAGCCCCTTTATCGCAGTGTCACGTAGCGCTGTCTGAGCCCCTTTATCGCAGTGTCACGTAGCGCTGTCTGAGCCCCTTTATCGCTGTGTCTCGTAGCGCTGTCTGAGCCCCTTTATCGCTGTGTCACGTATCTGTCTGAGCCCCCTTTATCGCAGTGTCACGTAGCGCTGTCTGAGCCCCTTTATCGCAGTGTCACGTAGCGCTGTCTGAGCCCCTTTGTTAGCCCCTTTGTTGCTGTGTCACGTAGCGCTGTCTGAGCCCCTTTATCGCAGTGTCACGTAGCGCTGTCTGAGCCCCTTTCTCGCAGTGTCACGTAGCGCTGTCTGAGCCCCTTTGTTGATGTGTCACGTAGCGCTGTCTGAGCCCCCTTTATCGCAGTGTCACGTAGCGCTGTCTGAGCCCCCTTTATCGCTGTGTCACGTAGCGCTGTCTGAGCCCCTTTATCGCAGTGTCACGTAGCGCTGTCTGAGCCCCTTTATCGCAGTGTCACGTAGCGCTGTCTGAGCCCCTTTATCGCAGTGTCACGTAGCGCTGTCTGAGCCCCTTTATCGCAGTGTCACGTAGCGCTGTCTGAGCCCCTTTATCGCAGTGTCACGTAGCGCTGTCTGAGCCCCTTTATCGCAGTGTCACGTAGCGCTGTCTGAGCCCCTTTATCGCTGTGTCACGTAGCGCTGTCTGAGCCCCTTTATCGCTGTGTCACGTAGCGCTGTCTGAGCCCCTTTATCGCAGTGTCACGTAGCGCTGTCTGAGCCCCTTTATCGCTGTGTCACGTAGCGCTGTCTGAGCCCCTTTTATCGCAGTGTCACGTAGCGCTGTCTGAGCCCCTTTATCGATGTGTCACGTAGCGCTGTCTGAGCCCCTTTATCGCAGTGTCACGTAGCGCTGTCTGAGCCCCTTTATCGATGTGTCACGTAGCGCTGTCTGAGCCCCTTTATCGCCGTGTCACGTAGCGCTGTCTGAGCCCCTTTATCGCAGTGTCACGTAGCGCTGTCTGAGCCCCTTTATCGCTGTGTCTCGTAGCGCTGTCTGAGCCCCTTTATCGCAGTGTCACGTAGCGCTGTCTGAGCCCCCTTTATCGCAGTGTCACGTAGCGCTGTCTGAGCCCCTTTATCGCAGTGTCACGTAGCGCTGTCTGAGCCCCTTTATCGCTGTGTCACGTAGCGCTGTCTGAACCCCCTTTATCGCTGTGTCACGTAGCGCTGTCTGAGCCCCGCTTATCGCTGTGTCACGTAGCGCTGTCTGAGCCCCTTTATCGCAGTGTCACGTAGCGCTGTCTGAGCCCCCTTTATCGCTGTGTCACGTAGCGCTGTCTGAGCCCCTTTGTCGCAGCGTCATGTAGCGCTGTCTGAGCCCCTTTATCGCAGCGTCACGTAGCGCTGTCTGAGCCCCTTTATCGCAGCGTCACGTAGCGCTGTCTGAGCCCCTTTGTCGCAGTGTCACGTAGCGCTGTCTGAGCCCCTTTGTCGCAGTGTCACGTAGCGCTGTCTGAGCCCCTTTATCGCAGTGTCACGGAGCGCTGTCTGAGCCCCTTTATCGCAGTGTCACGTAGCGCTGTCTGAGCCCCTTTATCGCTGTGTCACGTAGCGCTGTCTGAGCCCCTTTATCGCTGTGTCACGTAGCGCTGTCTGAGCCCCTTTATCGCAGTGTCACGTAGCGCTGTCTGAGCCCCTTTGTCGCTGTGTCACGTAGCGCTGTCTGAGCCCCTTTATCGCTGTGACACGTAGCGCTGTCTGAGCCCCTTTATCGCAGCGTCACGTAGCGCTGTCTGAGCCCCTTTATCGCAGCGTCACGTAGCGCTGTCTGAGCCCCTTTATCGCAGTGTCACGTAGCGCTGTCTGAGCCCCTTTATCGCTGTGTCACGTAGCGCTGTCTGAGCCCCTTTATCGCTGTGTCACGTAGCGCTGTCTGAGCCCCTTTATCGCAGTGTCACGTAGCGCTGTCTGAGCCCCTTTATCGCTGTGTCACGTAGCGCTGTCTGAGCCCCTTTATCGCAGTGTCACGTAGCGCTGTCTGAGCCCCTTTATCGCTGTGTCACGTAGCGCTGTCTGAGACCCTTTATCGCTGTGTCACGTAGCGCTGTCTGAGCCCCTTTATCGCTGTGTCACGTAGCGCTGTCTGAACCCCCTTTATCGCTGTGTCACGTAGCGCTGTCTGAGCCCCTTTATCGCAGTGTCACGTAGCGATGTCTGAGACCCTTTATCGCAGTGTCACGTAGCGCTGTCTGAGCCCCTTTATCGCTGTGTCACGTAGCGCTGTCTGAACCCCCTTTATCGCAGTGTCACGTAGCGCTGTCTGAGCCCCTTTATCGCTGTGTCACGTAGCGCTGTCTGAGCCCCTTTATCGCAGTGTCACGTAGCGCTGTCTGAGGCCCCTTTATCGCCGTGTCACGTAGCGCTGTCTGAGCCCCTTTATCGCAGTGTCACGTAGCGCTGTCTGAGCCCCTTTATCGCAGTGTCACGTAGCGCTGTCTGAGACCCTTTATCGCAGTGTCACGTAGCGCTGTCTGAGCCCCTTTATCGCTGTGTCAAGTAGCGCTGTCTGAGCCCCTTTATCGCAGTGTCACATGGAGCGCTGTCTGAGCCCCTTTATCGCAGTGTCACGTAGCGCTGTCTGAGCCCCTTTATCGCTGTGTCTCGTAGCGCTGTCTGAGCCCCTTTATCGCTGTGTCACGTAGCGCTGTCTGAGCCCCTTTGTCGCAGTGTCACGTAGCGCTGTCTGAGCCCCTTTGTCGCAGTGTCACGTATCGCTGTCTGAGCCCTTTTATCGCAGTGTCACGTAGATCGCTTATGGCGGCCATCTTGTATTACTCCCTGGATCTTTTGCAGTAACCCTGTCTGTATCACATGAACATGCTGCAGTTGGAGCTGCCATTAGTATTTCTGCTGTTCTGCTTCCTCGGGTGGGAGGAGACAATTTATTAGAACTCTTCTGCAAACAGCCAGCCGCCATGTTAAATCTGGAAGTGCTCAGGCATTATCTCCCAGCAGGCTTTACTCTAACAACAATGACGCCATGTTGTGTATGGCAGTGTAACCCGGACTTCCACGGCCACCATCTTGTGTGTGGCAATACAGCCTGGGATCGCCGAGCTCTCCAGGCGCGACCAGTCGAGTGAAGATGATGCAGCTGGTGATTGTGGTGCTCGGGATCCTGCTGCCCCGAATATGGGGGGACCCGGGTGAGAGATATGGGGAGGGGGTGAGAGATATGGGGAGGGGGTGAGAGATATAGGGGGGCCCGGGTGAGAGATATGGGGAGTGGGTGAGAGATATGGGGGGACCCGGGTGAGAGATATGGGGAGGGGGTGAGAGATATGGGGAGGGGGTGAGAGATATGAGGGGGAAGTGAGAGATATGGGGAGGGGGTGAGAGATATGGGGGGACCCGGGTGAGAGATATGGGGAGGGGGTGAGAGATATGGGGAGGGGGTGAGAGATATGAGGGGGAAGTGAGAGATATGGGGAGGGGGCGAGAGATATGGGGGGACCCGGGTGAGAGATATGGGGGGGAAGCGAGAGATATGGGGGGACCCGGGTGAGAGATATGGGGGGGAAGTGAGAGATATGGGGGGACCCGGGTGAGAGATATGTCACAAGGACTGAAGGAGTAGATGGGGAGAGAGAGAGTGAGGGGGAGAGAGAGAAAGACAGGGGAGAGAGTGTGGAGAGAGGTGGGGTGAGGGGGAGACTGGTAAGAGACAGAGAAAGAGACAGTTAAGGGAGAGAGAGGACGAAGGAGAGGTGGAGGGGGGGGGAGACTGTGGACTGGGAAGAGACAGAAGAGAGAAAGAAAGAGACAGTCAGTGATAGTATGGAGGAGAGGTGGGGAGTAAGACTGTGGACTAAGAAGAGACAGGAGAGAGAAAGAGACAGTCAGGGGAGAGAGAGGAGATGGGGGTGAGACTGGACTGGAAAGAGACAGAAGAGAGAGAGAGAAAGAAAGAGACAGTCAGCGGAGAGATGGGTGGTGAGACAGAGAATATGGAGGAAAGGTGGGGTGTGAGAGAGAGGCAGTCGGGGGAGAGGTGGGGGTGAGACTGTGGACTGGGAAGAGACAGAAGAGAGAGAGAAAGAAAGAGACAGTCAGTGAGAGTATGGAGGATAGATGGGGATTGAGACTGTGAGGGATAGACTGGGGAGAGACAGAAAAGAGAGATACCCAATCAGGGGAGAGACTATGGATGAGTGTTGGGGTGAGACTGTGAAGGGTTGACTAGGGATAGAGAGAAAGAGACAGTCAGGGGAGAGAATATGGCGGAGAGGTGAGAAGTGAGACTGTAAGGGTTAGACTGGGGAGAGACAGAAGAGAGAGACAGTCATACAGAGAGAGGAGAGTGTGAGAGGAAATACTGATAGAGAGACAGGAGGAAGAGAGGGTAATAAGAGAAAAGAGACAGTCACAGAGTGAGTGCATAGTATTATACCGAGTCTCTCTCACTCTCGCTTCTTCTCTCTCAGATCCCCGGTGGTCCGCATGTCTTGTGGTTATCAGTACTCAGATACCGTAGTATTATACTGCGCTCCCCTCACTCTCGCTCTTCTCTCTCAGATCCCCGGTGGTCCGCGCTTCTTGTGATTATCAGTACTCAGATACCGTAGTATTATACTGCGCTCCCCTCACTCTCGCTCTTCTCTCTCAGATCCCCGGTGGTCCGCGCGTCTCCAACTCGTAGCGCAGTCAGTGCTGAGATACCGACCCTGCGAGCAGCACAATGACACCTGCTATAATAGGTGAGACCCCCCATCTGCCTTCTTTCTCTGCCCCCAGGCCTTGCCCCTGGTTTTGTTCTTCCGTTGGCGCCACTGTCTGCAGGTTGGTTTGTGCGCCCTCCTCCACCTCCTGACCCAGTGCCATCTTCACCACACCTTGCCTCTTCCTGGTCCCATTATTTGACCCTCCTTAGTGCCCTCCATGATACCTTCCTTTTCGTTGTCTCCTCTCTATATACCCCTCTATACCCCGTGTGACCCCATAACACCTCTCACCCACAGGGTTTTGCGGCAGGACCTGGCCCCCTTCGGGTCTGGAATCTCGCGGGATCTCGTACAGAACGTTGTGAGCCGGAAGTTGGGGACCCACTACCAGATTATCGGTCACCGGCTGTACCGCGAGGAGGAGTGCATGTTCCCAGCCCGGTGAGGACATATATGCTCTGCGTTATACCTGTGTAGTATAAAGTGGTAAGAGATTAAAGACTGAAAATACATGGTGGACTCATTTGCTTGTCCCCACCCAGTTCCCCAGAATGCAGTGCAATTACTGTAGTTGTGGAAACTCTGAGCAGGAAATCAGTTTTTTTACTTATTTTTAGACATTTAAATGTGAACTGAAATGTACTAATTATTTACTGCACTCTGTATGGTGGGGGAGGGGCGTGGGGGGGGGGGTGTTTTTATCTCTCTTTTGCCCACCATAAGCTAAATGATGTGGTTAATTACCTACTATGTAGAGAATATGACGTGCGGTGTAACCAGTGATGGACACCGGATACAAGACTGGAATAAACACATTACTAAAGCATCCAAGGGTACTGAGGGAACTGGGCTCTGTAATAGCCAAACCGTTATATCCAATCTGCCAAGACTCGCACACCACAGGATGGCTACAAGGTGACTGGAGAAAAGGGGAGGTGATACCAAGAGCAAATCCAGGGAACTATAGACCTGTAAGCCTCGCGGCCCCTTCTGGAACACTTCCTTGTCATGATGAAGGGGCTTGTGTACTTCAATGAAGCTGTGAGCTATACCATGTAGGGTCAGCCAAGATGGGCAGGTCATGGCAGAGAGGTCAGACTGGTGAAGGAAACGGGAACCCACTCCAGTGACATTTCTAAGAAAGCTTTATGGACATGGATAACCAGAGACGTAACAACATGGCACCGGGAGATGAGCCCCTCAGGTCACATTACTGAGGAAGAGCAGAACAAGTTGCACCAGATCTAATGAGGTGGTTGGGTTACGAGAACACGCCGCCGCGGATATGTCTGGGGGGGAAGGAAACAGGAACCTGGAATGTCAGAGCTATGGTCCAAGACGAGCTGGATGTGGTCAGGAATGAGGTGACAAACATTGATATCCGGGGAATGAATTAACTTAAGTGGACTGAATGGGACACTTCTCATCCGACAACCACCAGATCCCTCAGAAGAAATGGAGTTAGCCCTCATAGTCAATCAAAGGCTGACCAAAGCCGTGCTCGGCAATACATGACAGACTTATTTCAATTTGAATTCAAGGCAATCTTGGAGAGTGAAGTGAGATGGGCCCTAGGATGCCTTGCTCATAATAAGGCTGCAGGAGTTGATGGAATCCAAGTTGAACTATCCAAAGTCCTACAAGATAATGCTGTGAAGTGCTGCTTGCCTTATGCCAACACATTTGGAAAATCTCAGCAATGACCAACAAACTGGATGTGGTCAGTCTACATCCCTATCCCAAAAAAAGGCAGTGCCAAAAAGTGTTCCAAATATCGAACAATTGCACTTATTTCTCATGCTTAAGATCCTAGAAGCTCAGCTCCGGCAATATATAGACCGGGACTTACCAGATGTACGAGTGGTCCTGCAGAGGAAGAGGCCCAAGAGATCAAAGGGCCAATGTCCGCTGGATAATAGAGAAAGCAGAGAGTTCCAGAAAAGCATTTACTTCTGCGTTCTAGACTACTCTAAAGCCTCTGACTGTGTGGATGAGATGGCAAACGGCTATGTCACTTCCAGGCAAATAGATGGGGAAGAAGTGGAGGCAGTGACAGATTTTATTTTCCTGGGATTCAAGATCTCTTCAGATGGTGAATGTAGTCATGAAAATTAAAAGATGTTTGCTTCTGGGGAAGAAAGCTATGGCAAGCTTGAACAAGCTAGTAACAAAGAAAGATATTACACTATCACCAAAGGTCCCCATAGTTAGACCTCTGGTATTCCCGGTAGTAACATGTGAGAGCTGGACCACGAAGCAGCCTGAGCGCCGGAGAATTGAAGCCTTTGAATTGTTGTGCTGGCGAAAACTGCTTAGAGTCCCTTGGACTGCAAGAAGATCCAAGAAATCAGTACTACAGGAAATGAGGACACACTGCTCACTGGAAGGTTTGATCATGAGGCTGAAGCGCAAATATTTTGGTTATATCATGAGGAGGCAGGATACCCTAGAGAAGACTCTGATATGGGAAAGACTGAAGGCACAAGAAGAAGGGGACGCCCGATGCATAGATGGATAGATGAGGTCACTGAAGCAATGAACATGAACTTGATGGAGCTCAGAGGGGCAGTGACTGAGAGACGCACCTGGCGTGCTGCGGTCCATAGGGTCACAGAGAGTCGGATGCGACTGAATGACTAAAAAAACAAGTTTCACTTCTGTAGTGGGGAAGCTTTTAGAGGGTTAATACAGGATTATATACAAGAATATGTCTATTTGAACAGGATTATAAGTAGGAGTCAACATGGATTTATCCTTACCTCAATCTTTAAGACTCTCCCGAGTCTTCAAATATTCAAGGAATAGAAAGGGATTTGGGAGCTTGTGGACAACCACCTAGGTAACAGTGCTCAGTGCCAAGCAGCAGCTGCAAAGGCAAATAAAATATTAGCATGTATTAGGAAGGGTATAGAAGCCAGGGAAGGAGATATAATTCTGCCACTATACAAATCTTTAGTACGCCCTCATTTGGAATATGGAGGACAATTTTGGGCACCACTTCATAAAAAGGACATTTTAGAGCTGGAAAAGTTACAGAGAAGGGCAACAAAACTAATAAGGGGAATGGAGGGGCTAAGTTATGAGGAAAGACTAACCAAACTAAACTTATTTTCTTTAGAAACAAAAAGGCGTCTAAGACTAGATACGATTACTGTGAAGATCTTCTGCTTCTTCAGTCGGGCTTGATAAGGCTGTTGTGGCCAAACCTACCCATCAGGCCTAGTAGCCACTGGCATGTTCACTACATACATATATATATGTTCACAAACTTATCTCCGTGTCTTTTTGAAGCAATCCCCCACCCAAGTCTCTGTGTCTTCGTATAACTCGGTCCTTGTGTCTCCTTCAGGTGCAGTGGGGTGGAACACTTTCTCCTCCAGCTCCTCCCTGATCTTCCAGACATGGAGCTGGTGATCAATGTGAGAGATTACCCTCAGGTCCCTCACTGGATGATTCCTGTTATACCCGTCTTCTCCTTCAGTAAGGTGAGAGGAATGGATAGATAGAAGTGTGCCCTACAAGGGTGGCTACAACTGGCAGAGGACTGGATGGATGGAAGGACAAGGGAGGGACAGTGGGAAGGGAGGACAGGATGGATGGAAGTTGGCACTCCAAAGAAATAAAGAGGGACGAACCACTGGAAAAGGGAAGAGAAATTGTCACGAATGAATGAGAGACAGGAGGACGGACTGGAAAGGAGGGGGCAGTTGTACTATTGGTATACACAAACCGTAACTGCTGGAAGATGGCTGGTAAGAATGGTAAGAGCTGCACGGATGGATGAGAAGATGGGTGCAATAAGATATACAAAGGACTAGTAGACAATATGATAGCTTTAATGGGCCAGAAGGAAACATTTTAAGGTGTATTAGACAGAAGACCAGAGGGGGGGCAGTTAGATGAGGGCGAATGGCTGGAAGAGACGGAGAAAGACAGAAAGGCCTAGCGGGATAAAGAAGAGGAAGGTCAATGAGAAGGCAATGTGACTTATGGAGATAGCATTACCACCAGTAGGGGGGACGTGATTCAATGGTGTTGAATGGGAGCACCTCTGGAAAGAAGTTTTGTTGGTCCCTAAAGATGGTGGTTCATCAGTCACAGTGGTTAATGTTTGTCTCGGCCCTTTAAACCATTGTAGACCTCAGATTATCAGGACATCATGTACCCAGCCTGGACATTCTGGGAAGGTGGACCAGCTGTATGGCCAATATACCCCACAGGCCTAGGGCGCTGGGATCTGATGAGGGAGGACCTGAAGAGGTGAGTCTGACTGCAGGCAAGTGTGTGACACAACCAGTAGACACTGTATATGTCTCCTGTATTATGTGTCGCACTGTATGTTGTGTTATACTGTGTGTGCATTGTGTTACACATTGTGTATTTTTTCTGTAGAGCAGCTGATCTCTGGCCATGGGAGAAGAAAATTCCAAAAGGATATTTCAGAGGATCCAGGTCAGAATCATGGAGAGACTGAGGAGGGATAATCAGCAAGAGTTCAGGGCGGGGGGGGGGATGAGCCAGGACTGGGTGGGGAGGACATGAGTGAGATTGAGGAGGAGGGAGAACAGGCGCGAGACCGAGGAGGTGGGAGAACAGGCGCGAGACCGAGAAGGTGGGAGAACAGGCGCGAGACGGAGAAGGTGGGAGAACAGGCGCGAGACCGAGAAGGTGGGAGAACAGGCGCGAGACCGAGGAGGTGGGAGAACAGGCGCGAGACCGAGAAGGTGGGAGAACAGGCGCGAGACGGAGGAGGTGGGAGAACAGGCGCGAGACGGAGGAGGTGGGAGAACAGGCGCGAGGCCGAGGAGGTGGGAGAACAGGCGCGAGGCCGAGGAGGTGGGAGAACAGGCGCGAGGCCGAGGAGGTGGGAGAACAGGCGCGAGGCCGAGGAGGTGGGAGAACAGGCGCGAGGCCGAGGAGGTGGGAGAACAGGCGCGAGGCCGAGGAGGTGGGAGAACAGGCGCGAGGCCGAGGAGGTGGGAGAACAGGCGCGAGGCCGAGGAGGTGGGAGAACAGGCGCGAGGCCGAGGAGGTGGGAGAACAGGCGCGAGGCCGAGGAGGTGGGAGAACAGGCGCGAGGCCGAGGAGGTGGGAGAACAGGCGCGAGGCCGAGGAGGTGGGAGAACAGGCGCGAGGCCGAGGAGGTGGAAACCAAGCAGATTCCTAATCTTTCTGTCCCTGTAGAACAAGCCCAGAGAGAGACCCTCTAATTCTTCTATCTCGCGAGAGCCCGGATCTGGTGGATGCCGAATATACAAAGAACCAGGCCTGGAAATCTGAGAAGGTGAGAGATACGGGGGGGCTTATGAGATGGGGGTCTTGGGGTGGTTACTATAGGGTGATACAGGAAAGCCCTGTGAGATGAGGGTCTTGGGGTAGTTAGTGTTGGGTGATACAGGAAAGCCCTGTGAGATGGGGGTCTTGGGGTAGATACTATAGGGTGATACAGGAAATCCCTGTGAGATGGGGGTCTTGGGGTAGATACTATAGGGTGATACAGGAAATCCCTGTGAGATAAGGGTCTTGGGGTAGATACTTTAGGGTGATACAGGAAAGCCTTATGAGATTGGGGTCTTGGGGTAGATACTATAGGGTGATACAGGAAAGTCCTGTGAGATGGGGGTCTTGAGGTAGATACTATAGGGTGATACAGGACAGTCCTGTGAGATGAGGGTCTTGGGGTAGTTAGTGTTGGGTGATACAGGAAAGTCCTGTGAGATGGGGGTCTTGGGGTAGATACTATAGGGTGATGCAGGAGAGTCTTGTGAGATGGGGGTCTTGGGGTAGTTAGTGTTGGGTGATACAGGAAAGTCCTGTGAGATGGGGGTCTTGGGGTAGTTAGTGTTGGGTGATACAGGAAAGTCCTGTGAGATGGGGGTCTTGGGGTAGATACTATAGGGTGATGCAGGAGAGTCTTGTGAGATGGGGGTCTTGGGGTAGTTAGTGTTGGGTGATACAGGAAAGTCCTGTGAGATGGGGGTCTTGGGGTAGATGCTATAGGGTGATACAGGAAGGACCTGTGAGATGGGGGTCTTGGGGTATGTAGCGGAACCCATCACTGTTTTAAACTGTTTTATGATTATTATGGTTATAATATGATCCTACTATAGATATGTTGTTTTATGTTCTACAGAATATATTGGCTCAGAATATTAGCCAGACTTTTGCAGACCTAGGCTAATAGATAATCCTGTTACAGAGATTCAAGAGATAAGAAAGTTGTAAAGGATCCTTGCATTTTCCAAAGTGTTTTCATTCTCTGATAAGAACAAAGAAGAATGATCTAATTAATGTCTGATTGTATCCAAGTTGCCAGGGAGGTGTGACTCACCTATTGTCCTATATGTGTATTGTATGGGGGATATGTGCAATGTCTGTGTGTTATGTGTAAAAACATACTTTTACTAACTTTTGAACCCCTGGTCTGATTCATGCCATTTTTGTATATGTTGTTCCCCTGGGTGAGAGATATTGAATGGTGCGGGACTTAAAGGTGTACCCCCTGTATTTGCGGTACATCCAGAATGTGGTTAAAATTGTGTCTGTTTTAATTGTGTTACCTGTTATCTGAGGGGAGGAGACGTGGGGGTTGAACCATGTATATAATTGGCTGTTGTGATAATTATGTGGGTGTAGCCCTTCAGAGGGCACCATTGCATAAAAGGAGATCCCCTGTCATTAAAGGATAGTTCTACTTGACCCTTCAAAACGTAGCCTTGTCTCGTTATTGAAGGGATCGCTATATCATACTGGGGATTGCTATGCTTTTGCATACTCCCTTGAGCTGTAACTACTGAACGCTTGTTCCTGATGTACTATCCTTGGAGTCTGTGGTGGTTTTGGTGTCCGGTGCAGTGCTTGTAGGCCTCGACGCAAACTAGGACGCGTCTATCAACGGAGGTACCCGGTCGGGGTGCCAGTAGATCCGTTACATTGGCTGGCAGTGGTGGGATGGCTTCCTAGTAAGAGGAAAAGCAGCACGGAGACACCGGTAACGTTTGGAGTTACAAATTGAGGGCAACGCTAGTATCCGTACAGCGCCCCTGGCTACAGCAGGATGGAACCGGCTAGTTTTCAGACAGCGTTCCATCATGAGGAGGAGGAGGCGGCCGCGGACTACAGGGATGCAGACAGAAAGGAACTCATGGTTACAGTACCTCGTATTACCCCACAGAATGAGTTTGGAAGAGAACTCCAAAGCAGACTGGCCTTTTTCCCAGTTACGCTTCCCATGAAAACCTTGGAATGGTTAATGACAGATGTCCACAAATTCATAATGGAAAAGCAGCGGGCACGGGAGCGGTCCATCTTGGGAGCTGCTAACCCACCTCCCACCATTAACCCCCCCCCCAGCACTGCATCCGGGTGGTGGGAACTACCAAACCCCTCCACGGTACATCAGGTGCCACACGTGTAACCAGCAGGGCCACATGCAGAGAGACTGTCCCAGAAACAGAAACCGCTCCACGTGGAATACTCCAACTAATTCCACCCCCCAGCGGCAGTGTGTACCCCAGGGAGCCGAAGGTGTCGTCCTTCCTCCCCAGCGGCAGTGTGTACCCCAGGGAGCTGAAGGTGTCGTCCTTCCCCCCCAGCGGCAGTGTGTACCCCAGGGAGCTGAAGGTGTCGTCCTTCCTCCCCAGCAGCAGTGTGTACCCCAGGGGGCCGAAGGTGTCGTCCTTCCTCCCCAGCGGCAGTGTGTACCCCAGGGAGCCGAAGGTGTCGTCCTTCCTCCCCATCGGCAGTGTGTTCCCCAGGGAGCCGAAGGTGTCGTCCTTCCTCCCCAGCGGCAGTGTGTACCCCAGGGAGCTGAAGGTGTCGTCCTTCCTTCCCAGCAGCAGTGTGTACCCCGGGGGCCGAAGGTGTCGTCCTTCCTCCCCAGCGGCAGTGTGTACCCCAGGGAGCTGAAGGTGTCGTCCTTCCTCCCCAGCGACAGTGTGTACCCCAGGGGGCCGAAGGTGTCGTCCTTCCCCCCCAGCGGCAATGTGTACCCCAGGGAGCAGAAGGGGCCATCCTTCCTCCCCAGCGGCAGTGTGAACCCCAGGGGGCAGAAGGTGTCGTCCTTCCCCCACAGCGGCAGTGTGAACCCCAGGGGGCAGAAGGTGTCGTCCTTCCCCCCCAGCGGCAGTGTGAACCCCAGGGGGCAGAAGGTGTCGTCCTTCCTTCCCAGCGGCAGTGTGAACCCCAGGGGGCAGAAGGTGTCGTCCTTTCCCCCCAGCGGCAGTGTGAACCCCAGGGGGCAGAAGGTGTCGTCCTTCCCCCTCAGCGGCAGTGTGAACCCCAGGGGGCAGAAGGTGTCGACCTTCCTCCACAGCGGCAGTGGGTACCCCAGGGGGCCAAAGGTGTCGTCCTTCCCCCCCAGCGGCAGTGTGAAACACAGGGGGCAGAAGGTCTCATCCTTCCCCCCCAGCGACAGTTTACCCTAACCAGGGGAGACACCAATCTCCTAGACAGCGCAGATGGGACCGTGGTCTCTGCGCCCACAGCTTGTCCAGATCCCCAACTACCGTCACTGGGACAACCGGAGGAGGGGGTAAGTACAAATTCCCCTCCCCAGCTAACTTCTAATGTGGCCCCAGGGTTAACAGAGGAAATGTTAACCCCCACTGACCCCCACGTTTCCCTGGCTACTGAGCCGGAATATGTCCCAAGTACCCCAGCAGAAGAGCTGACAGCGGGGCAGAGTGCAGTCGGCCTCTGCCCTCCCTTTGTCCCTTGTACAGAGCAGGATGTCCTGCAGGTTATACCAGCAGAAGAGCTGGCATCAGGGCAGAGTGCCGCTGGCCTCTGCCCCTCAAGTCCCCTCAGCGTGTTGCCCCATCACCACAGCAAAATATCCAGGTACCTGGTTAGACTTCCCCCCAAAGGAGAGATGTGTGACAAAGTGCCCTTCGCCACTTTGGCTTGGAGAGGACTGTTTGCCAGCCTCCTGCCCTGCGACTATGGCCCTGGGACATATTGCCCTTTAAAACCAGTATTCGGCCATACCAGAGTGTAAGTCACTCATTCTGGCCCTTTACATACAGGGGGGTCATTCTGTACTTGCCCTGTGTGAACCATGATACCCCAGATAACTGTGCCATGAAGCCCATTCATATAATGAAAGACTATGGGAAAGACTTTAGCTACATGGCAATTGAACTGTGTGAAGAGGATCTGAGCGCTATTCGGTAGTTTTGTGCGCTCAGATCCCAGCTATCTGGGGATATGGGAAATGTGAGTAAATGTGAATTGCAGTAATGCTGATGGGTTGTCAAACTAGAGAATTGACCAACAAATACTTTTGTCCGGACATCCCCAGGCCGATCCGTTGGGATCAGACCGTGTATGCCGGCTTATGGTCACGGGGGAGGTGTGTAGCGGAACCCATCACTGTTTTAAACTGTTTTATGATTATTATGGTTAAAATATGATCCTACTATAGATATGTTGTTTTATGTTCTACAGAATATATTGGCTCAGAATATTAGCCAGACTTTTGCAGACCTAGGCTAATAGATAATCCTATTACAGAGATTCAAGAGATAAGAAAGTTGTAAAGGATCCTTGCATTTTCCAAAGTGTTTTCATTCTCTGATAAGAACAAAGAAGAATGATCTAATTAATGTCTGATTGTATCCAAGTTGTCAGGGAGGTGTGACTCACCTATTGTCCTATATGTGTATTGTATGGGGGATATGTGCAATGTCTGTGTGTTATGTGTAAAAACATACTTTTACTAACTTTTGAACCCCTGGTCTGATTCATGCCATTTTTGTATATGTTGTTCCCCTGGGTGAGAGATATTGAATGGTGCGGGACTTAAAGGTGTACCCCCTGTATTTGGGGTACATCCAGAATGTGGTTAAAATTGTGTCTGTTTTAATTGTGTTACCTGTTATCTGAGGGGAGGAGACGTGGGGGTTGAACCATGTATATAATTGGCTGTGATAATTATGTGAGTGTAGCCCTTCAGAGGGCACCATTGCATAAAAGGAGATTCCCTGTCATTAAAAGTTAGTTCTTCTTGACCCTTCAAAACGTAGTCTCGTCGCGTTATTGGAGGGGATTGCTATCATACTGGGGATTGCTATGCTTTTGCATACTCCCTTGAGCTGTAACTACTGAACGCTTGTTCCTGATGTACTATCCTTGGAGTCTGTGGTGGTTTTGGTGTCCGGTGCAGTGCTTGTAGGCCTCGACGCAAACTAGGACGCGTCTATCAACGGAGGTACCCGGTCGGGGTGCCAGTAGATCCGTTACAGGGTAGATACTATAGGGTGATACAGGACAGTCCTGTGAGATGGGGGTCTTGGGGTAGATACTATAGGGTGATACAGGAAGGACCTGTGAGATGGGGGTCTTGGGGTAGTTAATGTTGGGTGCCTAATACTTCTTTCCTTTATTGATTACAATCACAGGGGCCATGATAACTTGTTTGTTAGACGCCGGGGGATATTTTAATGTAAATACAATCTGAGTAGATTGATACCCTCTATACCCCCCCCCCCCCCCACCACCTCTGGTGGGAGAACATTAACTCATTAATGTCCTGCTGTGCTCTGCGTCCGCCTTCCCCTTTCTCTCCTGGCATATGAGTGGCCAGGATCGCCAAATAAATGCCAATCTCATTACCTCCCATACCACCTACAGAGCCGGGAGAGAGGGCCACAGACGTGTAAAGAGATACTATGGGCAGGGCAACCGCCATCATATATACGTGAAACATTGGGATTCTTTCTCTGTACTAAAGGATTACGGTTCCAACTACTTTTGATCAAAGCTTTGCCTCATATGGTCTGGTCCCATCCAATGGAGGATAACTGAATTATCCACTACCCATAATTCCCATGTCCTTCCATTCGCTGTTATCCAGGTTTTACTGAGGAATCCGAGTGGAAGTGTTTATACTCCTTGGACTTGTGCACTGAATCAGAGGCTCATGGCGCTTGCCCTCTATCCTATAGCATGGAGTCCTGAGAGAGGGGGTGAGCAGAGACCCAGTAACATTACTACTCCTGAAGAGACCGTGCCCAGACTGAGGGTGGGGATCTGGTACCTACTTGGGCTACTATGAGAGCTAGAGATTAGGAGGGTATCTGGACCTCCTGCCCTCAGACAGGGGTATTATGGGTGTACATTTCCATGATGTCCAGGTTATAAAGCACATTACGGCGTACGTATTTCGCGTCTCACCAGCGCTCGCGCCTCGTGGGCTTCGTTGTTACTCTATCACACTTCTTAGGGCTGCTAAGTGGATTATTTTTCTCATTTACTGTCATGACTGCTTTTGGGGCCATGATGGGACCCCCGGCACCCCACAAGTATCTCTGGGACTCTTACACATCTCATTGAGAACATAAAGACGATCAAATGGAAGCGGGATGTGATCTAATGATTATAATAATTATCTTTCATTTATGTGTCATGTTTAAAGAATTAATGTGTACATATAGTTACTGTCATGGGTGTAATGTGTGAGTTCAGTTATATCATGGATGTAATGTGTGAGTATAGTTTTACCATGGATGTAATGTGTGAGTATAGTTATATCATGGGTGTAATGTGTGAGTATAGTTATATCATGGATGTAATGTGTGAGTATAGTTATATCATGGGTGTAATGTGTGAGTATAGTTATATCATGGGTGTAATGTGTGAGTATAGTTATATCATGGGTGTAATGTGTGAGTATAGTTATATCATGGATGTAATGTGTGAGTATAGTTATATCATGGGTGTAATGTGTGAGTATAGTTATATCATGGATGTCATGTGTGAGTATAGTTACTGTCATGGGTGTAATGTGTGAGTATAGTTACTGTCATGGGTGTAATGTGTGAGTATAGTTATATCATGGGTGTAATGTGTGAGTATAGTTGCCGTCATGGGTGTAATGTGTGAGTATAGTTATATCATGGATGTCATGTGTGAGTATAGTTACTGTCATGGGTGTAATGTGTGAGTATAGTTATATCATGGGTGTAATGTGTGAGTATAGTTATATCATGGGTGTAATGTGTGAGTATAGTTACTGTCATGGATGTAATGTGTGAGTATAGTTGCCGTCATGGGTGTAATGTGTGAGTATAGTTATATCATGGATGTAATGTGTGAGTATAGTTATATCATGGGTGTAATGTGTGAGTATAGTTATATCATGGGTGTAATGTGTGAGTATAGTTATATCATGGATGTAATGTGTGAGTATAGTTACTGTCATGGGTGTAATGTGTGAGTATAGTTATATCATGGGTGTAATGTGTGAGTATAGTTATATCATGGGTGTAATGTGTGAGTATAGTTATATCATGGGTGTAATGTGTGAGTATAGTTACTGTCATGGGTGTAATGTGTGAGTATAGTTACTGTCATGGATGTAATGTGTGAGTATAGTTACTGTCATGGATGTAATGTGTGAGTATAGTTACTGTCATGGATGTAATGTGTGAGTATAGTTACTGTCATGGATGTAATGTGTGAGTATAGTTATATCATAGATGTAATGTGTGAGTATAGTTACTGTCATGTATGTAATGTGTGAGTATAGTTATATCATGGGTGTAATGTGTGAGTATAGTTATATCATGGGTGTAATGTGTGAGTATAGTTATATCATGGGTGTAATGTGTGAGTATAGTTATATCATGGGTGTAATGTGTGAGTATAGTTATATCATGGATGTAATGTGTGAGTATAGTTACTGTCATGGGTGTAATGTGTGAGTATAGTTGCTGTCATGGATGTAATGTGTGAGTATAGTTGCTGTCATGTATGTAATGTGTGAGTATAGTTGCTGTCATGTATGTAATGTGTGAGTATAGTTACTGTCATGGATGTAATGTGTGAGTATAATTACTGTCATGGATGTAATGTGTGAGTATAGTTGCTGTCATGGATGTAATGTGTGAGTATAGTTACTGTCATGGATGTAATGTGTGAGTATAGTTACTGTCATGGATGTAATGTGTGAGTATAGTTACTGTCATGGATGTAATGTGTGAGTATAGTTACTGTCATGGATGTAATGTGTGAGTATAGTTACTGTCATGGATGTAATGTGTGAGTATATTACTGTCATGTATGTAATGTGTGAGTATAGTTATATCATGGGTGTAATGTGTGAGTATAGTTATATCATGGATGTAATGTGTGAATATAGTTACTGTCATGGATGTAATGTGTGAGTATATTACTGTCATGTATGTAATGTGTAAGTATAGTTATATCATGGATGTAATGTGTGCATATAGTTACTGTCATGGATGTAATGTGTGAGTATATTACTGTCATGTATGTAATGTGTAAGTATAGTTATATCATGGATGTAATGTGTACATATAGTTACTGTCATGGATGTAATGTGTGAGTATATTACTGTCATGTATGTAATGTGTAAGTATAGTTATATCATGGATGTAATGTGTGCATATAGTTATAGTATGGATGTAATGTGTGAGTATATTACTGTCATGTATGTAATGTGTGCATATAGTTATAGTATGGATGTAATGTGTGATAGGTTGAGGAGGTCACAAGAAGAATTCAGACTCTAACAGAAGGGGTGTGGGTGAGATCTTTCTGTGTTTTATATATCTCTGTAACAATAGAGAAGTGTTCAGTCTTCCATACACTATATAACGGTGTGGTCTGATGAGTGATGTCCGGATGTAAATAGCTGGTGTGCTGAGATAAGTACAAAGTCACAACCTATAACTGGTCCCTGTAAGCTGATAACAGGAAAGGTAGGGGTGTATGGACCCCTCAGATTTTGGGTTGTGACATTTACCTCTCTGTTTGTTAATTTAAATGTGATGCTAACAGAGTGGGTCAAAATCTATCCTTTAGAAAAAAGAATATTTGTTTACTTAAATAAGATTTGTTTGTTGTGTTTACCAACATGAGCTGTGAATAAGACTGAGAGTGGATGCTAGTGGGAGAAAGCCTTTGTGATGTGGAGTGATCGGACCTCCTTCAGGTGCTTTCTACTGGACCCTTAGGCTGACCGGTTGTTGGTCACTGTCCCTGCACGCAGTGACCGTCTGGAGTCTTGTGTCTCAGTTTATAATAATAAGAACTTACATAGAGATTTTGTCCTAGTTGGGCTCAGAGTGCCCGGCCCAGAAGTTGTGTTGGTCACAGGCCTGAATAAAGCGAAACGTCCAGTGATGGGGACTCTTGGACTGTTATGGAGAGACAGATTAGACAGAACTAGGGCTGCATGACTAACGCTCGTATAATTGTCTGCATTTGCTGATTGGAGAGCCGGCGTGAGGGTGTCGGGTGTCGCAAGTTCAGGTAGGTGGGACCCTTATGATTTCGAGCTTTGGAAGTCAATAGGCCAACCTTGCCAATGCAGTGCATGAAGATGGTTGTTATGTGCCCCAGTGCTACAGGTTTCAGGAGCAGTAGGGTGGTCGTTACCCCGAGAATTCACAAAGGCTGGACCAGTGTAGCTCGATGATCTAATCCTGTGGGTGTGCGCTGTGCGGGCAGCCATTACTGAATGGTTATGATGGCGATTACACCGCTCACGCAACACGTTCTTAATCCTTGATATTTTTTCCTAGTTGAAGAAATAAGACTTTATTGTTGCTGACACTTGATGTATAAGTGTTCATCCACCAAGATGGAACTTGATCTTACATCGGATGGCTTCGATTTCTTCTTTGGCTGGAAGTTTAACCGCGTATCATTTCCTAAGTTGTACAATTCGGTGTAATAGTCCTGAAAGATCCCGCTAATTTTGTCGGGGTGTAGATGAATTTTACCCTCTTTATCCTGTTCTGGCTTCGTTGCTTCTTTAGTCTGTTGGCAAGATGTTCACCGGATTTATTTCCAATGGGATTTCTGATATCTCCAAAGGAGATTATCCGCTTGTAACTGGAGAATTTTTTTAATTTGATGGTGTATCCCCTTAATTTCACCTCTTAGTTCTTTTCTTGGGTTCGTCCTCTTGTCCTGATGTCGCTTTTCTAATTCTATGTAAAGGAGATTTAATGACTTGCCCTGGTTTCTCTTACTTTCGGCGGATTTCGCGATTAGTATCCCTCGAATAAACCACTTGAAGGCGCGCCATAGCGTCTTTGCTGACTTTACCGAGTCCTTATTTATTTCAAAAAATTCCTGTATATGTTTTTTGATAGCGGAAACAGATTCAATGGATTGATTTTCCAAATGTTCTTAGACATCACCTTATTTGTCCCTACCAATATAATGCTGTTGATAGAACGGTCTGACCAAGCTGCCAACATTATTTCGGAATGTTGTATCATTCGCACTGTGCTTGCGTCCGCAAAGATATCGTCTACACGGGAGTAAGATTGGGAGCGACTCCTCCAGGAGTCTCGTAGTTCATAGCTCTTAAACAAGCTAGAAAACTCAGATATGGCTTTACTGATATGGGCTTCCGACTTTATAAGACCTCTGTTTATCCATTGACACATTCGTTACCAGATCGAAGTCCCACATAACATAATAAATCCTTTTTTGATTTGAAAAATATCTTGTAATAAATTTTTAAGTCCTCTGTTTTGGTTTTTATTTGGCAAATAGACATTAAGGTTATCAATCTATTGTTTAAATGGCCAAGCCATATTATATATCTCCCCAAGGGGTCTATTTTTTTAAATTCTTCAGCCACCACTATCCTTTTGTTAAAGAAGATCGAGACTCCTTTTGATTTGTTGTTATATGTGGAGTCGATTCTAGTTGGATAAGATTTATTGGACATATATTGCACGGACTCCATCTTTAGATGGGTTTCTTGGAGGCAGAGAATATCCGCCTGAATCTTATTATAATCCAAGAAGGCTACTTTCCTCTTTGTGGCTGAGTTCAGACCATTTACATTATGCGAGATGACTTTTAGATTCCTCCCATGTACGTTGTCTCTGCTCCCGGATACGTTCATCATCCTTTCACCACACACATCCATACATATTAAACCAAAGTAGACTCTGGTTAACCGGGCCTGGTATAGGGAAATGTCAGGGTGGTTATCCACCTTTGGTAGGGAGACCTACAGATAAGAAAAAAGAAAAGGACAAAGAGAAAAAAAAGGAAAAAAGGAAGAAATAGAGGAGGAGATGTGCCATGAAAGAGATTGCCTGTTACATAGTAGGGTAGGCATGGATGCCCTTGCAGAACCCATGTAGACGCTTATTGACCTCTAATAAAATATATTAACCCTTCGCTCTTCTCCCACTAGGGGGGCAGAATACATAACTCCTTTCCCCCGCCCTACCTCCATTGCCCCCCTCTCCCCCATCTCACCGCTCCCCTCTCCTATTTAGGTGCTTTCATATTATATTATGAAGTGTCCCCTCCCAGGGCGTAGTGACAATGTACGACATCCTACTTCTACTGAACGAGCACTAACCTCTAATGTGAAAGTACAAATTATATACTAAATTCAAATAAGTGCTATATAAGTTATTATGAGGTATCCCCTTTAAATTGGGGGACCAAAGTGACTTAAGAAAGAGAAAAAGCGGACCCAAATATCATATAATCCTATAAGGGAAGTGGTGAGAGGGGGGGGGGGGGGGGGGCAGGCGGACCCCAGAGAGAAGAGAGGGAAGCGCGCAAGAGGCGGGAAACAGAGAAGTTATATGTGGGAGGAGATCCCTTTCGGCTTTATACCCTGTGAAAATCTTCTTCTCATCTATCTAATGAACTATCAGTATTTCCTGGCCAGTCTAGTAACATTAACCCTTTCTAGATTTGGGTGCATTTACCCTTTTTAGCTTATCTTTGTATGTCAGGTCAAGTTACTTGCAGACAGTGTCACGTTCTCAGCCCCTTTGACTTCCTTTACTTGTCCATCTGCCATTCTTTCGGCATTTGTATACCTTCCTGGACTGTTTTAATCCTATACCAATTCAAATCCTTATATACTGAAATACCAGTTGGAGAGATCAATTTATACTTCATTTCTTTCTGTCTTCATATCTGGATTATTTCTGAGAATTCTCTCCTCCTCGCTAGTGTCTGAGCTGATAGATCTGTAAATATATTAATATGTTCATACGTGGAGGGTAGACCTCATATGAGGCCCTTACTATTGTATGAGAGTGCAATCTCAGGATAACGTCTCTGGGTAAGGACTTATCTACGTGTCTGGCTAGACGCCGCCTATGGATCCTGTCAGTAGTATTTTCTGATATTGAAATATTTGGGACCAAGGTCTCCAATAAGTCTTCTACATAGGTCTTCAAGCTGTTCTCTGGTATCGTCTCCGGTATGCCTCCTAAACGCAGATTATTTATCCTACTGCGTTCTTCAAGTGAGATGCTTCGCTATAGTTTGGGAAACTTGTTGTCTTCTTAATAACGTCCAGATTTAATGATATTGCTGGGGGTTTAAGGACTTTTCCCTTCTTTTCTTTTTATCTAGTCTCTATGGCCTTTGCCCCATATCATTATGTATTTTTCGCTCTAGATGTGAAATTGACCATTTAACCAATAAAAGGAAAAAGTGAGAGTTGTTATTACCTCACTGGTGCAGGCCCCAAAATGTCTCAAGGAGTCTGGAAGTTTCTTTATATAAGTCTCACATACCTCTTGAATGACCAGATCGTGTCCTGTTTCCCAATTTCTTCACCTTACCCTCCAGCATTCAGACTCCATTCCCAACTATATTCCGAATTCCTCTAGGGCCATATGTACAGGAGCGTCACCTCCCTCCATGTTCATGTTATCTCTGATCCAGTGTAAGGGGAGCACCTCATAGGTCAGGCATTATCTGCAAAGGCATCTGCATCTGCTAAAACCTCCAGCTTCACCTGTCCTCTCAGGTTGTCTCAAGCTGCCTGTTATATACGACAGTAGGAACCCTCAGACTTCTCACCAGGTCTTGGGCTGTCTATGGCGCCAGGGAAAGCTCAGGTCGTCAGCGTGTTCCTGGAACGTATCTTCAGAACCCTCTTGTGTCTTGGAGTTTGTTAGGCTGGCGCAGTTTTTCGGCGCTCTGCAGCTCTATGAGCCTCCACGCTTCTCCTGACGTCTCCTTCCCCTTCTCCAGGGCCCGTGAACGCCACTCACTCACGCTCTGTATGGCAACCGCTCCCCCATCAGCACTGGCGGGTCTGGTCCTCCTTTATGACGAGAGTAGCGTCGCTGCCGCTCTGATCACCCAAACGCGGTCTCCCCCTCTCTGCTTAGCGACTCAGCTCCTCATCTCCTCATCTCAGAGGTGCTGCAGTCTCCCTACCACCCTGAAGCTTGCTGTGAGCTAGCACAACCTCATTTCCTGTCACGCCAAAAATCTGATCCTGCTTCAGGTTTGATTTTACAAGATGTGTCCTCCACTTACAGTTTTCAGTCATTTGGCACTCATCCACTCTAGAGATCCACAACACAATCATTGATCCGAGACACATTGTTTTAAATGATAGATGAGTTTGCGTATCGTCAGCAGAGCAATGATAACGTAGACCATGTTGTCTTATTATATCCCCCACTGGAAGCAAGTACAGAGCAGACAACTTGGCAGATAAAACAGATCCATGTGAAATTCCATAAGTCGGAGGTCAAGGGGCAGAATTGACCCCTGAGGACACTCTCTGTGATGGTTCTTGTAGGAAAATCTGAACCAGCTCAGAGTTATACCATCCAGTCCACAGTATTCTCTGAAAGGGTTCATTCAAAAATCATGATTCACAAATACTGCAGAGAGGATAAGGTTGATTTGTATAAAAGAGTCAGCCTCAGCCTCTTGCCATTAGTAGATAATGTAGGACACGTACCAGAGCTGTTTCAGAACAAGATTTGAGGTAGCTCGGGAGTTATGGATGTAATCTGGGTCTAGAGAAGACTTTTTTTTTAGTATAAAAACATGTTGTGCAACCTGCATTTGAGCATTGGCATTGTTGCTTTTAACAGATGTCTCTCCCTACGCCATTTGGGGTCTAGGGGTAAAAAATAAAAACAACAACCATAGAATAAAAATAATCCCAGTAATAGTTAACGCATGATAGAGGCACTATCACAAACCAAAGACGAGGGGCTCAGTACACCCCTAATTCTCCTACCTTAGCTTATAGGAGCAATCTGCAGGTTGTGACTTTTATAATTATTGCCCCAGCAATTCAGATCAGAACATTAGTCAAAGAGAAGCAGAGACATCAGATCGCACAGTTTCTCAGTTCAGAGGCAGACTGACTTTATTATTTCAGAGATGCTTAACAAGCCCCACAAAGATCTCCCCCACACCTTTCTCCATCCTGTTAGAGGGCTCTTGAATTCTTAGTGTGACCTCCTCACCCTGTCACTAACCACAACCTCCCCTCCCATCACTAGATACACAAGAGCTGGGGTCATCCCGCTAGGTCACCAATATCCCACTCATGTTCATCCTGAGGCCTGCAAGGGGGCAGAGGGCATTCCAATCTCCAGGTCAGAGGCCATTCCAATCTCCAGGTCGGAGGCCATTCAAATCTCCAGGTCGGAGGCCAGATGCCTGTGGTTTTCTTATACACATATTAACATACCTCACAAACTACAATAATAGAAAATAAATGCACAAATGAAATAAGCACAAGGTATTCATATTGGTCGCTTTTAATATAACATTGAATGTCCATTTTGATACCCTTGATGTTATCAATGAGATGTGTAAGATAATGTTACTTGTGGGGTGTAGGGGAGTCCAAAAATCAGCCATGACCGGCATCTTGATCAGACTTATGTTAATTTAAAGGATGAAAGAGAATCTGCCCAGGAGGCTGTCCTAAATTTCTGACCAGTGTAGATAAATAATGTTATCAGAACAATATAATAAAGACTCCTACCAGGACAGATCCTCACCCCCTCCTTTAGCCCCTGATAAGGAATGGAAAGCAGTGTATGTGAAATTCTACTGTATGAGCAGTGCACTTTAATAAAGCAGGGGATCATGGGGCAGGCGATAAAAGGGGCTTGTGGGTAAAATACTTGTAGAATGAAGTGAACAGCGCCCAATAGAAAGGTTTTATCCCATTGTTTACAGACCTTACAAAAGACTCAGTCTGACCCCTTCTTACAGGACACTCTCGGGAGACCTCCAGCCAAGGAGGTGCCATTGGTGGATCACTGCGCATTCAAGTATGTCCTGGCGGGTGGTCTCACTTCTGACCCTTCTGCTGCTTCCACTTTCTTCTTCTTCATTTTCTTTTCTGAGCATACTCTGTGGTCTGGCCCCCTTTTCCATTCTTAGAGATAGATGGGCATCTTTATAACGACCCCTGTCCTCCTTGCCCCATTTTAGATATAATGTGCCATCTGGCTTACACCTTTCCCTTTGCAGGATCTTTTCTGGGCCCCCAGTTGAAGGCATCTAGCCCACCCACATTAGGTAGTCCTGCTCTAACCCACTTCTAGTAATATCGTCAAGACTGTTACACCAGCTACCTCATTTCCCTGCTCCCATAGCTTATTTTCCTACCCATCTTCGCCTCTCTATGACCCTACATTATATTCTCGTCCCTCCGGCTCATCCCTTACATCTCCTCTCCTGCTCCTCTAGTGTATTCGGCGCTTCTCTTGTGCTCTCTCTTCCCCTATCAGCCTTTGTTCCTGTTGTTCTCTTCTCTCCTCTATCATTCACTCCCTTTCTTACCCCTGCTTTCTGCCATTCTGATTTTTTTCTCTCCTTTTTGCTCTTCCGACCTTTGATCCCTATATGTTTGTTCACACCAGGTACCTGTTTAATTTTCGGGGTGTGGCTGCCAGTTTCCGGTTGAAGCACCTCTTCCTTTGTGGGTCTCTGGTTTTCCATGTGGGTGACAATTGGCAAGAATTCTTCTACCATGGTCTGGAGCCGTGGGTGCACTATGTGCCCGTCAGCCAGGAGCTGACCGAGCTGCGGTAGGATACTCTGGATTCTCTCCATACTCATTCTGCAACTCTACTCATGGCATATCCTTCCCCCACTAACTTACCTTCTCTCCACAGGGAACTTCTGCAGTTTGTGGAGGATAATGATGATGAAGCAAAGAAGATTGCAGAAAGGTACAACTGCCCTTGAGCAACACCATGCACCGAAGCACTACTTTCCATAAGTCCCAAAACCTTGACATCCGACTGTAGGCTTCTTAAAAGAGGACCTGCTGAAATCATGACCTCTGACCAAAGCCATCCCAGATCCTAGCTTTCAAAGAATACAAGTTCTGCCCTTAGCTTCTCAAGAACATGACTTATGACTCAAATGTTCACACAACATGACCTTTGACACTAACCAGTAATGAATATGAAGTTGAACATAACCTCCACAAAACATTACCTCCGGGTGGATCTCGGATACCTCTCGCATGACAACCACCCGCACGCATCTCATCGCACCACTGTTGAACTTCGATCTCTTAATCTTTTAAGAACATACAGTGGATATAAAAAGTCTACACACCCCTGGTAAAATGTCGGGTTTCTGTGCTGTCAAAAAATTAGACAAAGATAAATCATTTCAGAACTTTTTCCACCTTTAATGTGACCTATAAACTGTACAACTCAATTGAAAAACAAACTGAAATCTTTTAGGTAGAGGGAAGAAAAAATATAAAAATAAAATAATATGGTTGCATAAGTCTGCACACCCTTATACTAATACTTTGTTGAAGCCCCTTGTGATCAGTCTTTTTGGGTATGAGTCTATCAGCATGGCACATTTTGACTTGGCAAGATTTGCCCACTCTTCTTTGCTCTGTCAGATTGCGAGGGCATCTCCTGGGCACAGCCCTCTTCAGATCACATTCGGATTCAGGTCTGGGCTCTGGCTGGGCTATTCCAAAACTTTAATCTTCTTCTGGTGAGGCCATTCCTTTGGTGATTTGGATGTATGCTTTGGGTCGTTGTCTTGCTGAAAGATGAAGTTCCTCTTCATGTTCAGCTTTCTAGCAGAAGCCTGAAGGTTTTGTGCCAATATTGACTGTTATTTGGAACTGTTCATAATTCCCTCTATCTTAACTAAGGCCCCAGTTCCATCCCCAGGGCATGATGCTGCCACCACCATGCTTCACTGTGGGTATGGTGTTCTTTTGGTGATGTGCAGTGTTGTTTTTGCGCCAAACATATCTTTCGGAATTATGGACAAAATGTTCAACCTTGGTTTCATCAGACCAGAACCCCTTTTCCCACATGCTTTTGGGAGACTTCCGATGTGTATTTGCAAAATGTAGCCTGGCTTGGATGTTTTCTTCGTAAGAAAAGGCTTTCGTCTTGCCACTCTACCCCATAGCCCAGACATATGAAGAATACGGGAGATTGTTGTCACATGTACCACACAGCCAGTACTTGCCAGATATTCCTGCAGCTCCTTTAATGTTGCTGTAGGCCTCTTGGTAGCCTCCCAGACCAGTTTTCTTCTCGTCTTTTCATCAATTTTGGAGGGAGCTCCAGTTCTTGGTAATGTCACTGTTGTGCCATATTTTCTCCACTTCATGATGACTGTCTTCACTGTGTTCCATGGTATATCTAATGACTTGGAAATTCTTTTGTACCCTTCTCCTGGCTGATACCTTTTAACAATGAGATCCCTGTGATGCTTTGGAAGCTCTCTGTGGACCATGGCTTTTGCTGTGGGATGCGACTAAGAAAATTTCAGGAAAGACCAACTAGAGCAGCTGAACTTTATTTGGGGTTAATCAGAGGCACTTTAAATGATGGCAGGTGTATGCTGACTCCTATTTAACACGATTTGGAATGTGATTGCTTAATTCTGAACACAGCTACATCCCCAGTTATAAGAGGGTGTGCAGACTTATGCAACCACATTATTATTTTTTCTTTTCTTCCCTCCACCTAAAAGATTTCAGTTTGTTTTTCAATTGAGTTGTACAGTTTATAGGTCACATTAAAGGTGGAAAAAGTTCTGAAAATAAACTTTGTCTAATTTTTTTTACAGCACAGAAACCTGACATTTTAACAGGGGTGTGTAGACTTTTTATATCCACTGTAACTACTAACCCTACCTGGCCAAAGAACTTGACCACTGATTTTTTCTCTTGAGACCGATTCCTGTAATTAGTCTCCCATGAACATGGCTTCTAATAGCCCCTCACTCCAAGACTCCATTGTATAACCAGCAACCTTTCTTTATGCTGCACTGCATCATCTGTCCTCTGCCTTCCTCTCTAGGGGGCGCCATTTTATCTCCGAGTTCTTGCGTATGGAGGATGTGTCAAGTTATTGGAAGTCCCTGCTCACTCAGTATTCAAAGTTGCTGAAATACAAGATCCGTCGCCGAAAGGATTACAGAGAGGTGACCTCACGGCCCGGGCACAGTGAACTCTGACCTTTCATCTCATGATTAGTCATCAAAAATGAACTCCTTCCACAGTGACTACCTCACCTCATATCAGCAACAGCCCCTGGACTTTCTGGCACTACAAGGGAGACCTGCAGAACACAGAAATGAAAGAGTGATCCTCTGCATGGTCTAACCTCTTGTGATCCCATATGAGGTTAGTTACCGCAGCGCCTGTTCCGCGGCGCCTGTTCCGCAGCGCCTGTTCTTTTTAGCAATGTTTTAATCACTACATCTTGCCCATAAATCAAGTTTTCTCAACAATTCACTTGTTTCAGTGATCACCTCAATACAAACTCCTGTACTACACAACCTCACACATCTCTATCACTGCACCTTCCCAAACGAAACCTCTCTAGGGGATCTTTGCGTATTTGTTTTTCTGTTCAGTAACACTAACCGGATATAGTGTTAGGCACAAACTACACTAGATTAATTGTCTTTGAGAAAACATAATTTCATTTTAATCAAGAATGTAGTATCAAATATTTTTGTATCTTTGTTATTAAAAGTTTCAACTTCCCTTTTATTGCCTTGTATAGTCTTTTTTCAGAACTCTCTCTTAAATCCAACCATATAGATCGCTGTGTTATTATTATCCGCTGGTAACGGCTTCATTTAAACTCTCGATGTTTGCCAGAAGATCATCCAGTACTGTCTGTTTGGGTGAAACCATCGATGTCTGCCAGTCTTGTCCGTTTGGGTGAAACCATTGATGTCTGCCAGTCTTCTCTGTTTGGGGGAAACCATCGATGTCTGCCAGTCTTGTCCGTTTGGGTGAAACCATTGATGTCTGCCAGTCTTCTCTGTTTGGGGGAAACCACTGATGTCTGACAGTCTTCTCTGTTTGGGGGAAACCACTGATGTCTGCCAGTCTTGTCTGTTTGGGTGAAACCATTGATGTCTGCCAGTCTTGTCTGTTTGGGTGAAACCATTGATGTCTGCCAGTCTTGTCTGTTTGGGTGAAACCATTGATGTCTGCCAGTCTTGTCTGTTTGGGGGAAACCACTGATGTCTGCCAGTCTTGTCTGTTTGGGTGAAACCATTGATGTCTGCCAGTCTTGTCTGTTTGGGTGAAACCATTGATGTCTGCCAGTCTTGTCTGTTTGGGTGAAACCATTGATGTCTGCCAGTCTTGTCTGTTTGGGTGAAACCATCGATGTCTGCCAGTCTTGTCCATTTGGTTGAAACTATTGATGTCTGCCAGAAGATGATCCAGCGTTGTCTGACTGCCCAGGCTGAGCCACTGCACTGCACAGTGGTGGGCTCGCTGGCTTGTGAACTTGCGTTGGAAGTTATTGCTTCCTGCTCAAGGGTCACCTGGTGGAGTGACCCATCACATTGCCCCGACCCCAGAGTTTGTTGGAGAGTCATTGCTGGGAGAAGACATCCTGGTGGTGAGACGGGCATTGTCAATAGTGCGAGATATGTGCGGAGTAGAAGCTGTGGAAGAGGGTGGAAAGATTAGGAGCTCCATCTTTGACATTGAGTTTTTGAGTTGACGGGCAGACATCCAGGAGGATATACTAGAGAGGCAGTTGGCAACATGAGCTAGAAGGGGGATAGCACTACGGAATTTGTTCCTCATTACAAATAAACGGTAATAATAATGGTTCTAAATATGACGTGAAATAAGATAGAGCAGAGTCACAAATGCTAAGAGAGTGTAGAATTTGTATAAGAGGGTGGTCAACTGTATCAAAGGCAGCGGAGAGATCTAGGAGAATAAGAATAGAGAAGTGACCCGTTGTCTTGGCGCTGAGCAGGTCATTAGTGACTTTAGTGAGAGATGTCTCTGTGGAGTGTTGGGACCGGAAGCCACATGGGAAGGGTTCAAGGAGTGAGTTGGAGGAAATAAATTGGGAGAGACGATTGTAGATGATACGTTCAAGCAGTTTAGAAATCAGGGGAAGTAGAGACATAACGCGGTAATGAGATGGAGAAGCTGGATCAGATGAGGATTTCTTAAGAACGGGTGTAATAATGGCGTGTTTTAAAGGTGATGGAAACGTGCCAGTGTTAAGGGAAAGGTTACAAAGATGTGTGAGAGCTGGGATAGGTGTGGTAGAGAGCGGAGGGATCAGCTGTGATGGAATAGGATCATGTGGACAAGTTGTAAGGCGAGAGGTTGACTTCATCCTCAGTTACAGGGTCAAAAAGTATCTATTATGGATGAGGGGACGGGTAAGGATAAAGGCTGGTGTTGGTTTGTTTACAGGAGAGTGAGTTAGGGCCACACGGAGGAGAGTTTGTTACGGGTGTTTTCAATTGTATTATTAAAATAGCTGGCAAAGTCTCCGGCCGCGAGACAGGAAGTGGCATGAGGTGGTGGAGAGCAGAGGAAAATGTTTAATGTAGCAAACAAATGTTTGGGATTGGAGACTAAATTGGATATTCGTGTTGAGAAGTAGTGCTGTTTGACAAGATTGAGGGCATAGTGATACAGTGTAGAATAAACTTGTAGTAGAGGAAGTCTGCTAAAGTGCGAGACTTGTAGTGTGTTATGGTTGTAAGCGAGCGTGAGGCGGTCTACCTGTGGTTATGGGAGCAAGAGAATCAAGGGTGGAAGTTGGAGTCACATTGTAATGTGTGGTGGCAGTGTCAGGACAAGTGAGGGGACTGAGAAGGGGAAAGTTATTGTGAGTCAAGTACTTGTAGGGTTCTGGGGGTTCTGGTGCCTAAGTATGAAGAGGGGCAGAGAGTGGAAGGTGCGGTGAGACTATAGGCTAGGAGATGGTGGTCAGAAAGAGGGAGTGGGGAGATAAGGTTGGATATAGTGCAGTGATTTGTAAAAATGAGGTCAAGGAGTGGCCGTCATGGTGAGTTAGGGATTATGTCCATTGCTAGTTGTTGGAGAAACAAAAATACGAACAAACCACTTTTTACTCCCAAACCCAGTCATGATACCAAAAAACAGAGGCCTCTGATTATTTTCTTATTATTAGATTTGATTTATACAAAATGTCTGTTGGCAACAAAAAACATCCAAAATGGCTGCTGGTGACTGACTGACTGAGCTGACTGGGCACAAATATAACAAAACACAGCTTTTATCGTGTTTACATAAAGAACATGGTATAACCTATTACTCATGATACAATCCATTGCTTAAGCCAATAAGATATCACATATTATAATTGTCCTGCTACGAATCGTCGTCACGCTGTTTGCGTGGTCCGTACAATTTAGCGGTCTTAACGATGAGCGCCACAGGCGATCATCGCCCGGCGAGCCTCGCACAGCGAAGCGAGCCGTTAAACCGTAGTACTTTAGCAGGCTTAGCGGTGAGCGAGCCGTTAAACTGTAGTACTTTGGCAATGAGCGCCACACACGCTCATTGCAGGCGAGCCTCGCATAGCGAGGCGAACCGAGCCGTTAAACCCTAGCACTTTGGCAATGAGCGCTGCAGGCAAGCCTCGCATAGCGAGGCGAGCCGTTAAACCCTAGCACTTTGGCGAGGCTCGCCATTAAACTGTAGTACTTTGGCAATGAGCGCCGCAGGCGCTCACTGCAGGCGAGCCTCGCATAGCGAGGCAAGCCGTTAAACCGTAGCAAAAAAATACGGCCGCAACTCGCGAACATGAAAAAAAATACAAACACAATAAATACACACAGCACATACATAAAAAGCTTACCGACAGGACCTCAAAAAAACAAGTTACACCTTCATTTAGCTCAAAATAAAACAGTTTAGACACTAAAAAATTCTCGAAGCAAGAGAAAAAATGGCGGCCGAACAAAACAAAAACGAGGCTACAGCACTATAACCACGGAAAACACGTACGGATAATCCGCTAAGACGCATACCACACATTACCCGCCATTAAACGACGTACGAATGATCCGCTAAGACGCATACCACACATTACCCGCCATTTTACAATAATGCGGAAGTACACAGCTACTCTAACAGTTTCGGCTCGCGCACGCACACTATTACACTGCACACGTTCATCACGCTTACACAGCACCTCCACACCACTAATGCTGCAGCAACATCCACACAGATTGCCAGCTCTTCAACACAATGCATAAAAATAGGTAAAGTACATTCATTTATTAATTTGAATTATATATTTCAGTAGTACACACAAAACAACATTCGCTACCTTACAATTCCATATGTATATTAATAACTAAACAACTTTCCAAACATACACATCTCATTGCCGTCATTTTTTGACGGGCAATACGCTAGTTATTTATATTAGGTGATCCAATAAAATAAGATGTATGCACTTTGCACGTGCTTAATCGTATCTGGCTCACCACTATATGCGCAAAAACACTTTTATTTATTATCTCTGCGCATAGGTTAAGTGCTGGCCTTGTATACGACGGAAATACATATTTGTTTAGGCTAAATAATTGTTGATTGTCTTCAGAACAAATTTTAATGATGGGAAGAAGGACTTGTTTATACTTAAAGAAAAAACAAACAATTCATAATTGAAAGCAGAATTAACTGTTTTCATACCTCATGGCTTGCTATGGAAAATGACTGGTTCACAGCTTACATGTTAGCCAAATATCACACTTGCTACAAAAGTGATAAATGCTATATATATATATATATATATATATATATATATATACATATATATATATATATATATATATATATATATACATATATATATATATATATATATATATATATATATATATATATATACATATATATATATATATATATACATATATATATATATATATATATATACATATATATATATATATATATATATATATATATATATATATATATATACACTAACAACTTGCCCGTCAAAAAGTTAAGCCTGGCAATGCTCTTTGCCACACATTGGGAGCCTCCTCCTTTACTTTACTGGCCTAGAGATGTGCACCTTCGGCGCTCATTGTGAGCCTCCCCACCCTCTACTTTATTGGCTTCGCGATGAGCGCCTTTAGCGCTTATGACGAATCTCTCCCAATGTCTACTTCCTCCGTTGTGTCTCATTCCCCCCCTCCTCTCTCTCCCTTGTGTCTCTTTCTCCCTATGTGGTTTTAACCCCCCTCCCTATGTGTCTCTTTCCCCCTACCATGTGCCTCTTTCCCCCCTCCCCTGTGCTTTATCCCCCCTCCCCTGTGTCTCTTTCCCCCTCCCTTGTGTCTCCCTTGTTTCCCCCCATTTCCCTCCACTGTGTATCTTCCTCCCTCCTCTCCCTCCCCTGTGTCTCTTCCCCCCTCACTCCACTGTCTCTTCCCCCCTCCTCTCACTCCCCTGTGTCTCTTAATACAGGCCCAGTCTTACATATCACACTTAGCCAGGCCCCTCTTTGTCCATACGATAAACAGGTGGATCAATTGCTTCTGGATGGTGAGATCCATTGGCCAAAGCAATAGGCCGTCATGTGCAGATAGGCAGGCAGAAGACAAGGAGTATGTGGCTTTCTGACAGGTCTTTACATCTTTTTTCTTTTCAGCAGATATATGTATTAGAGTATGGTCATGTCAATGAGCAAGAGTTTGACCTTTCCCCTTTTTCTTGGGTGCAGATAAGATTTCTGTCTGGGCTTCATCTTTAGTCAGCAAACTCTGTATCTGTTTCTTAATCTGTTATTATCTGTAGAGACTTTCTCCCATCATATTTTAGGGCACACTTGTCTTTTCTCTGTCTTTAGAAGCACACACTCGCTGTCATCTTCTTCTGGGGTAGGCAAGTGTGACAAAAATCCTAACAAACAAGATCTAACACACAAGAAACTTCCATACATCTTTTATCTGGATATCCTCTCATCATATACTGTTGTGTAAAAAATACAAATATTCATACATTTTTAGTGTATAATATAAATATATATATATATATATATATATATATATATATATATAATCACTTAACTGTACTTAAAATCATTGTTTTTCCTCTACTAGTATAAACACATCCCTATTTCTTATAATAAATTGTTCTCAAGAGACAGCAAACAATTATTTAGTCTAAAAACAATGCATTTCAGTAGCTCAACAAGAACAGCTCTTGACCTATGTGCAGAGATAACAGGTGGGAGTCTTTTTTGCACATCTAGTGTGACATACCAAGACATGCATGATGTATGCTAATCAAATGTGTTTATCTTATTGGTCTACTAATATCTATAATCTTTTTTTTTTTTTGGCTGTTGTGTTATACCATGTTTCTAAAAGGTGAAAATGGATTATTCCATTGTCTTTATATAAATGTTTGTTTATATTTCGGCCAGTTAGCCAGCCAGTAGCAGCCAGTTTAATAAGGAAATTATCAGAGGACTCTGTTTTTTGGTATCATGACTGGGTTTCAGAGTAAAATGTGGTCTGTGGGTATGATTTTTCGCAAACAATTCACCTACCCTAAATTTTTCTCTAACTGTAGCATACATTTAACATATGCATAACTCTATAATAAACAAGGAATGGTATAAACTAAAATCAATTAAGTGAAAATGTAAATCATGCAAAGCTTATAAACATATGGAATACTTGTAAAGGATATAAGTAACCATTATTTTCTACTCCTGCTAAAGCAGCAAAAAATATCATTAGGACAGTTTCAATACTACTAATTATGTCTCTATAAGTGATAAGACATTATGTTATTTATCTTGCAACAGGCTGTATATTGAAAAGAAAATTGCTAATGTTATTACCCTCAATATACATTTACTCATAAAGCTCTAAAATCTTTTTCTTAACTCATAATGTAATCCACCTCTTAGAGGCTTTCTTAGAGGCTTAGAAATACCTTGAATAGGGTTTTCCCAATTCTCTACTCATTTGCACCATGGCCATCATCTGAGCTGGGGATGGGCCTGGAGGAATAGATGTCACAATATTATAGTATTTATCCAACGTGAATAAACAAAACCTAACACATAAAATAAAACAGAATTGGTATGATAAGGTTCTATACCCATTAGGATATCATACACTGATTTCTAGTGATATGTGTACTCTCCAATATCCACCAGTACAGTAACCAGGAGAAAGCAATAGTGCACATACATTTATCCCAACAGAGAGAAATGTCAACATGAGGCTTTACTAAGCATAAAAAAAATTACAATTAATAAAAAAAACAGTCTATTCCGGTAATAAAATTAAATAGGAAAAACAACACCTTAGAAAAATGAAAACTAATAAAAAAAAGTACATTCTTAGTCAGTTGACATTTCTGACTATCCTGTACGCTTATCATAACCCATAAAATAATTTCACTTTGTTAATTGTTATCTTAAAACCTTAATAATAATTATCATGTCTTTGGAACAGGTACTTGTGCTCCTAAATATTACTCTAAAATATTGTACTTCACAGTGTCCATAATTCCACATGGAAATCATATCTCAAGCTGTTCTGGTCCCTTTAAGCAGAATCGAAACTGCTTTTATTCTTTAGCAAAAACATTTCAGTGCACAACCTTGGACATAAGAGTTTTCGAAAACATTGGATCTTGGCCAGTGTCCAGTATAATGTTTTAAGACATAATTTTACACATTATATAACTTTTAAACAGTTTTAATTGTAATAAAACCTTAAAAAAATGTCGCTATCTATATTTTAATAACCCAGCATTTAACAATAGCATTTTACTTGTAACTAATTGTACTTGTAACTAATTTTCTCAAATATCAACTTTTTTTTTTATTTATATATATATTTAACATAAGTAGGAACCAGATCTAAATTAAATATTAATTATGATTATCCAAAATGGCTGACAGCATATAAACACAAATATTAATCTGAAATTGATAAGATTTCAGATTAAATTCTCAATAACAACTTTATCAAATTGTGCATTGGTTCCCTATAAAAACACCTATATTCAGTATACACCATGGGCATCATTCAATTGTGATTTGGGCAATTGAATAGGGCTCTATATAAGCACAGAGCATATTTTTTTACAGAAGTGTTTTTATTAAGTGAAGACCTTGCTTTTGGATAGAAGTTCAGTAAGTAAAAAATTCTGTAAAAAAATTATGTTCTGTGCTTATATACAGCCAAATTCAATTGGCCAAAAAAAAAAAAACCTACAACCTCACACACAGCTCAGGTGGAGTGACGGGGAGCCTGTGAGTGTGGTTGAAAGCTAATTTGAGGCTTAATAACCGTTTTTCGAGGAAACAAATGGTGGCCGTAAAAACGTAACTGTTTGAAAAAAGGCTCAAAATGAGAGCAGACCGACACGGGGGGGGGGGGGTGGGTGCAAAGAGACAGAGGGGTGAGAGGGGGGACACACACAGGGGTCAGAGAGTGGGGAGAGACTGCACTCTTTGTGGACCTCGCGATGAGCACCAAGGGGCTCAGCGAGAAGCACAAAAGCGGTGGGTTAGTCGACGTCTGCAATGAGACGGTGGGAGAGGCTGAAGGCTCTCATCGCGAGGCCCGCAACTTAGAGGGGGAAGAGCCTTGCATTGTGTGGCAAGCAGCATTGCCAGCCTTCACATTTTATTGACGTCATTTTTGTCGGGCAAGTAGTTAGTATCTATATATTTACTTATAACTAATCCTAAACATAATTAGACTGAAATACAAGATTTAATAAGTGAATTAGTTATCTCATAAATATTTTCATAAACATCATTATTACACTTGCAATAGGGGTTGAGCTAATGCTGGTGTAGAAGGTGCAAAACACCTGGGACCACAACCAAGTAGGTCACTCCTATTACTAGCAGTAATAACACAATACATCTTATCAGGTGGGCAGGTAGACAATTACTCTGGGCAGGGGCAACCTGATCTACATGAATAACTCATAATACATTCTTTCAGCTTCTTTACAGCTTTCACTTCTCTGTCGCTAGTTACTACGGGGTGGTAACTTTCTTTTCTAAATTATTTCTGAATCATGACTACATAAAAAATAATTTAGGTATGGATATTATTTGAGGTGGACTGGACAATCTCTCACATCTCTTACTAACTAACTGTAATCTAGTTCATGTTTTCTCTGCCATTTTTTTTAGCTACATAGCACACAAAAAATAACATATTAACTGAAAATAAACAATAATGGGGTTGTCTTTTTCTCGTTTTCATTAACTACACTTCGCAATTCATTTCACAAACAATAATTAATGATCTCACATCGGCCCACTTTCACCTACACAATGTCCTTCTTAATCACTTGCTAAATCTTCTCCTTCCTAATAATAACTTTAATCCACCTTAAGGGAAAGAAAAAAAACATATCTCAGCTCTCTCTCCACTAATTATGGGCATTGTGCTAATTCTAAGGGTGGGGTCTAGAAGCAAGTTACATTTCAGGGTTCCCTGAGTTAACATAGTCTCAAAAACTAAACTGTCAGGCTGTAGGACAGGGTACTCACAGATTTCAGGAGGATGCAAAAACAATATGTTTCTTTAACAATATAACAAGAAACAAAATAGCCAGCTAAGAAAACACAGCATGTGCTATACAATGAAAAACTTACAGTGTTTGAACATTCAGTTCACACACTCACACATACACCTCCTTCTTGCCAATTCATACACTTCATAACACTGTAAACATGTTAAAACACACTCAACAATAACACATCAATTCTCCTTTTCTGTCTCAGTAAACCTTTCACTTTTCTAGGTAAGTAAACCTTTCACAACTTTTAAAGGTAAGGTAAACCTCTGTTAATCTATTTCTCTACATATCTCTAGTTTCAGTAACTAACACCTTTACATGTACAATATCTTAATCAATTCTACTTAAACTATTTTACTTAATATCACTAGTTAACATTCTAGGTTTTCAACGACAAACAACAAAAAATGCTATCATACCAAGTTCCATGTAGCAGTCAGTCTGGGTGAGTTAATTTTGAGCGACTTTGTCCCGTCACTCCTACAAGCTCCAGTTTCCATAGAAAACATGCATGACAAGGAATACTACACAGATTTTCACGAGAGCGACTCTGACAACTAATCATGGCCAAAATTAGAGGTGAGCGAACGTCTCCCCCACAAATTACAGAAGCTCGGGGTGTTATCTACGAACAAGTAGTGCACTTCTGACTCGGCTCGTCAAATGTTGGAGAAAAAACATACCAACAAACCCTGACATTCTATTCCAAAACCCAGTCACGATACCAAAACACAGAGACTTCTAATTATTTTCTTAATATTAGATTTAAAATTAGATATTTATACAAAACGTCAGCAACAAAAAACATCCAAAATGGCTGCTGGTGACTGACTGAGCACAAATATAACAAAACACAGCTTTTATAGTGTTTACATAAAGAACATGGTATAACCCATTACTCGTGGTACAATCCATTGCTTAAGCCAATAAGATATTATTTATATTAGGTGATCCATTAAAATAAGATGCATGTACTTTGCACGTGCTTAATCATATCTGGCTCACCACTATATGCGCAAAAACACTTTTATTTATTATCTCTGCGCATAGGTTAAGTGCTGGCCTTGTATACAACGTAAATACATATTTGTTTAGGCTAAATAATTGTTGATTGTCTTGAGAACAAATTTTAATTATGGGAAGAAGGACTTGTTTATACTTATAAAAAAAAAAACAATGAATTTATAATTGAAAGCAGAATTAACTGTTTTCATACCTCATGGCTTGCTATGGAAAATTACTGGTTCACAGCTTACACTTAGCCAAATATCACACTTGCTGCAAAAGTGATAAACGCTATATATATATTAAAAATGTATAAATACTTGTATTTTACCACGACAGAGCAGCCAAGGAACGAGGTAAATGCAAGCAATTTTACAGCAGTTGGGGAGGAGGGAGTGTCAATGACAATGTTGAAATTGGCAAGAAAAAGAAAAGGTATGTTGGAAGAGAGAAAGTAAGGAAGCCAGGCAGCAAAATGGTACAGGAATTTCAAGGCTGGTCCAGGCCCAGAGATAATGGGCTCAGTACACTCTTAATTCTACTACTGTAGCTTATAGGAGCAATCTGCAGGTTGTGACTTAATATTCATCTCAGCCCCAGCAATCCAGATCAGGACATCATTCATGTAGAAGCAGAAAAATAACATCACACCGTTTCTTAGCGCAGAGGCAGACCGAGACTTTATTATTCTTTACAAAAGAGCTTTTACACAGCACCAAAAGACCTCCCACCCCAAAATCAGTCATGACAGGCCGGTAGATGACAGCAACTCGCGAAGAGGCGGATAGTGTGAACTTCGAAAGATGAGAATTTGAGGGAGGGAGATTGGGGAATGCAGTTAAATGTGAAGGAGAAAGTTGGGAAAATCCCCAGGACCAGATGCCCTGACTGCACAACTTTACACTTTAATACCATATGTTCGGGATCTATTTTTATCCCAGCTGGCTGGGGAATCTATTCCATCTAAACGTACCCAAGCAGATATCATAGTTTTACCCAAACCAGGTAAGGATCCCTTAAATGTCAAAAACCTTAGGCCCATATTGTTAATGAATAAATGGACAGGCACAAGATTATATACAGAAGATATTAAGACTTTGTTTATATGGCTAGAAAGTCTAATGTCCCAGCTTGTCTACATTCTTTAGACATAGAAAAACCCTTTGACTCCCTTGAGACATTATAACACATAAGTATTGGGTATGCCTTCCGGGAATGTAACGCCAACACTGCCCTGGCTCAGTCACTCATGCCAGAGGAATGTAACCCCAACACTGCCCGGCTCGGTCACTCATGCCCGGGGAATGTAACCCCAACATTGCCCTGGCTCAGTCACCCATGCCCAGGGAATGTAACCCCAACACTGCCCTGGCTCAGTCACTCATGCCCGGGAAATGTAACCCCAACACTGCCCGGCTCGGTCACTCATGCCCGGGGAATGTAACCCCAACACTGCCCTGGCTCAGTCACTCATGTCCGGGGAATGTAACCCCAACACTGCCCGGCTCAGTCAATCATTTTCCCGGGGAATGTAACCCCAACACTGCCCTAGCCCAGTCACTCATGCCCAGGGAATGTAACCCCAACACTGCCCTGGCTCAGTCACTCATGCCCGGGGAATGTAACCCCAACACTGTACTGGCTCAGTCACTCATGCCCGGGGAATGTAACCCCAACACTGCCCTGGCTCAGTCATTCATGCCCTGAGAATATAACCCCAACACTGCCCTGGCTCAGTCACTCATGCCCGGGGAATGTAACCCCAACACTGCCCTGGCTCAGTCACTCATGCCCGGGGAATGTAACCCCAACACTGCCCTGGCTCGGTCAGTCATGCCCGGGGAATGTAACCCCAACACTGCCCTGGCTCAGTCACTCATGCACGGGGAATGTAACACCAACACTGCCCTGGCTCAGTCACTCATGCCCAGGGAATGTAACGCCAACACTGCCCTGGCTCAGTCACTCATGTCCAGGGAATGTAACCCCAACACTGCCCTGGCTCCGTCACTCATGCCCGGGGAATGTAACCCCAACACTGCCCTGGCTCAGTTACTCATGCCCAGGGAATGTAACCCCAACACTGCCCGGCTCGGTCACTCATGCCCAGGGAATGTAACACCAACACTGCCCTGGCTCAGTCACTCATGCCCAGGGAATGTAACCCCAACACTGCCCGGCTCGGTCACTCATGCCCAGGGAATGTAACCCCAACACTGCCCTGGCCCAGTCACTCATGCCCGGGGAATGTAACGCTAACACTGCCCTGGCTTAGTCACTCATGTCCAGGGAATGTAACACCAACACTGCCCTGGCTCAGTCACTCATGCCCAGGGAATGTAACCCCAACACTGCCCGGCTCGGTCACTCATGCCCAGGGAATGTAACCCCAACACTGCCCTGGCCCAGTCACTCATGCCCGGGGAATGTAACCCCAACACTGCCCTGGCTCAGTCACTCATGCACAGGGAATGTAACCCCAACACTGCACTGGCTCAGTCATTCATGCCCTGGGAATGTAACCCCAACACTGCCCTGACTCAGTCACTCATGCCCAGGGAATGTAACCCCAACACTGCACTGGCTCAATCACTCATGCCTGGGGCATGTAACCCCAACACTGCCCTGGCTCAGTCACTCATGCCCGGGGAATGTAACCCCAACACTGTACTGGCTCAGTCACTCATGCCCGGGGAATGTAACCCCAACACTGCCCTGGCTCAGTCATTCATGCCCTGAGAATATAACCCCAACACTGCACTGGCTCAGTCATTCATGCCCGGGGAATGTAACCCCAACACTGCCCTGGCTCAGTCACTCATGCCTGGGGAATGTAACCCCAACACTGCCCTGGCTCAGTCACTCATGCCCGGGGAATCTAACCCCAACACTGCCCTGGCTTAGTCACTCATGCCCGGGGAATCTAACCCCAACACTGCCCTGGCTCGGCCACTCATGCCCGGGGAATGTAACCTCAACACCGCCCTGGCTCAGTCATTCATGCCGGTTTGCTTCCAGGTAACACTGAATTGCAGAGGCGTACAATGGGTGACATTTAGGTGCCAGTTAGCAGTTTGTGACATGACATCCTGGCTCCCGGCATTTGTTAAACCCTGAAAAAAAAAATTCTGGTTGCTTTAATTCTGTTTAACTTAAAGACTACTGTATACGGTGACCAAAACCACCAGGTAATAAGTGTAATAAACACTACGTACTCAAAAAGAGATGGAGAGAAACGTACGGGCCGGGCTGTCCTGATAGGAGTCTTTATCTGCTGTCCTGATAAGTCGTTATCTATCTACTTCTCTTCTAAACCAGCCAAACATACACATAGGACAGCCTCCTAGGCAGATCCCCTTTCAGATCCTGCACCCATAACAGGGTGGAGACAAGCAGATCTGTTGGAATCTAAGTAATTAAGTGAATAAAAGCGGCAGTGGCCCTTTAAATGAGCTACATCCAAGGCTCCTCCCACTTGACTAATCTGGCTAAGAACAAAAATGGCAGCCTCCATTATCTTATATAAAAGTTATAAAGAAACAGCTGTTTATTATTTCTTCCACCTTTTATCCATTATCCACCACCACCAAACTGTGTCACATGATACACACACACAATGCAGTGACACAAAGTGATCTGCCAGTAACAGACATGTCTGAGCCGGCTACACTACGTCACAGTACACGTGACTTCATCCACGCCTCACTGTGAATGCGGCCTCTGATTGGTTGATCCTAGAAACGGCAGAAATACTCTAGGAAAGATGGCGGCGCCCATGAGACCGTGTGTGACACTGACAGGAGTATAGCAGGCTGTGATGGCTGACACCGCACCGGCAGGAAGGCCCGACCTACCGCAGGCCATCCGCCGGTGTGAGACCCCCGAGAGCGGCTGGGACCGGATCCGAGAGCTGTGTGAGAAGAAGTGAGTGTGACCCTGAGGATATAGAGGTGTATGTAGTATATTTATATATATATATATGTGGGTGTATACAGAAAGATATACACACACACACACACAATACTACAGGGAGTGTGACCCTGAGGATATAGAGGTGTATATATATATATATGTGTGTGTGTATACAGAAAGATACACACACACACACACACACACACACACACACACACACACACACACACACACACACACACACACACACACACACACACACACAATACTACAGGGAGTGTGACCCTGAGGATATAGAGGTGTATGTAATATATATATGTGGGTGTATACAGAAAGACACACACACACACACACACAGTCACACCTGAGGGTATAGAGGTGTATATATATATATGGGTATATAAAGAAAGATATACACACACACAGGTTATATGTACATATATATACACTAGTGACTCGCTCACCATAAATGACGGCAATAAAACTGTGAGGCAGGTAATGCTGTTTGTCATTTTTTGGTGGCCTGAGATCCTTCGGCGCTCATTGCAAGCCTCTCGTTGGTGTAATTTTTGTTATCAGGCGCTTTTGCTGTCATTGTAAGGTCGGCGCTGATCTCCTTTTGGCGCTTATTGCAAGCCTCTCTCCTGGTGTAGTTTGTGTCCTATGAGCAGCGTTGGCGCTCGTTGGGAGGCGCGCGGTGAAAAGCTTCTGAGTTTATTGCGATAGTGTTATTTTTTGTGTGTGTGTGGTGCTTTTATGATGAATGAATAAATTAATATACTTTACATATTTGTAAGTAATCTATGCAGGACGCACTGTGCTGAAGAGCTGACAATCTGTTGTGATGTTGCATCATACAATGCAGTGTGTAGTGTAAATAGGCTGCGTGCGCGAGGGGAAGCCGTTTGTGTAGCTGTGTACTTCTGTATGTGGTGCGCGGGTGTGGATGATGTGGCGTCCTTGGTAAGAGTGTATGTTGGACCTCGTACGGCTCTTTGAAAAATCCGTATTTGCTTCGTGTTTTTTTGCGTGCTTAGGGTCCTGTAGCCTCGTTTTCTTTTTTTTTTTCAGCGGCCATTTTTTCTGTCACTTAGGGGATTTTCGTGTGTCTAAACTCAGTAATTTGGACTTAAATTGAGGCGTAACCTGACCTCCAGGCATCCTGGGCGCACCGAGTGCTGTGGGTAAGGTTTTATTTTATTTTTGTCTGTATTTAGTGTTTTTTTTTTTGTTTACTGTTTTCCGCTGAGCGCAGTTCGGCTGTTAGTCATATTTTTGCACGTTCGTTCCTTATTTAGTGATTACGTGTTAGATGTATTTTTGCAAAGTCCCTCTTCTGTGAGGCGCCGTAGAGCCTCCACCTCCGCAAATGCGGCCCCTCGCAATGAGCCTTTGGCTCATTACAGCCGACGTTGGAGTCTCCACCTAGCGCATTTACGGCCCGAACTGCGTCGCAAGCTCGCAAAGCGTGACAACGTTTCAGAGTTTTACAACTATTATATGTGATATATATATATATTACACACATACCTGTATATGTAGCTGTGTTTTGTCTCACGCTGCCAGAATCACCCAGCCAATCAGAGCAAACTCACCATGTGCAGTCCAACTGGACCCAATCTGTCAGAATCACCCAGCCAATCAGAGCAAACTCACCATGTGCAGTCCAACTGGATCCAATCTGTCAGAATCACCCAGCCAATCAGAGCAAGCTCACCATGTGCAGTCCAACTGGAATAAATCTGTCAGAATCACCCAGCCAATCAGAGCAAGCTCACCATGTGCAGTCCAACTGGACCCAATCTGTCAGAATCACCCAGCCAATCAGAGCAAGCTCACCATGTGCAGTCCAACTGGAATAAATCTGTCAGAATCACCCAGCCAATCAGAGCAAGCTCACCATGTGCAGTACAACTGGAATAAATCTATTAGAATCACCCAGCCAATCAGAGCAAGCTCACCATGTGCAGTCCAACTGGACCCAATCTGTCAGAATCACCCAGCCAATCAGAGCAAGCTCACCATGTGCAGTCCAACTGGAATAAATCTGTCAGAATCACCCAGCCAATCAGAGCAAGCTCACCATGTGCAGTACAACTGGAATAAATCTATTAGAATCACCCAGCCAATTAGAGCAAGCTCACCATGTGCAGTCCAACTGGATCCAATCTATTAGAATCACCCAGCCAATCAGAGCAAGCTCACCATGTGCAGTCCAACTGGATCCAATCTGTCAGAATCACCCGGCCAATTAGAGCAAGCTCGCTATACACAGTCCAACTGTATCCAATCTGTCAGAATCACCCAGCCAATCAGAGCAAACTCACCATGTGCAGTCCAACTGGATCCAATCTGTCAGAATCACCCAGCCAATCAGAGCAAACTCACCATGTGCAGTCCAACTGGACCCAATCTGCCAGAATCACCCAGCCAATCAGAGCAAGCTCACCATGTGCAGTCAACTGGATCCAATCTGTCAGAATCACTCCGCCAATCAGAGCAAGTTCACCATGTGTAGTCCAACTGGACCCAATCTGTCAGAATCACCCAGCCAATCAGAGCAAGGTCACTAGGAGCTTGCCATGGTCCCGTGCACTAAATAGTAATAATATAGGTCAGATTATACACATTAAAGATTATATATGTTACAAATAAAGGATAATAATAATTATAATCTGCATGGACATCGCGATGGGGCCACTTACTGTGCAGAGAAATCTATTAATAAACAGATTGTTACTAAAAACCTAAATAATGTTAGATAACTGACATTGAATGTTGATATTTTTAGAGCCAAATAACTGTTCTAGATCCTCGGCGCGGCCTGAGGTTACGTCTATGGTGGCGAAATGAGGAGAAATCTCACGTCTAGTTGGGAAAATCTGATGACGATAATTTTATCCGCGGGAAATTCTTATTTATTTGCACTTCTGTCTAATCCCCTCCCCCATTGGGAGACTTAAAGGGCCACTGCACAATTATAAAATATTTGTTTGAAAATCTGACTCAGAAATAAAATTAAGCAGGAAAATGTCATGCAGATAGAAAAGCAAGTTTGAATGTCTCAGCAGGACCCTGGAGGCATCCATGACGCATTAGTGGAAGTTATGGGAGAATGACATTTACATATCTGGAGCTCTGGGGCTGATGATCCACGTGGTCTGCGTCTGGGAATGGTTGTTGTGTCCTCCTTCCCCACACCTCTCGTAGCCAAAACACACACCCTCAGGATTCAGCTCTCAGGAAGTGTTGGAACAAACTAAAAATGTACTTATAAACAGAGTCTTCAAAAATTCAGATTTCCCCCCAAAAAAGAAATGGCTTCTACCCCAGCTAATATTACTAGTTTGGTACATACTTCACAAACAAGAGGCCACAGGGTTTAAATGAAGAATTTATATATACAGCTCTCATTTGGAAAAATACCTAGATTTTATATATGAAAAGGATACAAAAACCTGCACGGATTAAATGAAGAATCTCTCTATATCTCTGTGTCTCTCTCTCTCTCTAACTCTCTCTCTCTCTCTCTCTCTCTCTCTCTCTCTCTCTCTCTCTCTCTCTCTCTCTCTCTCTCTCTCTCTGTCTCTCTGTCTCTCTGTCTCTCTGTCTCTCTCTCTCTCTCTCTCTCTCTCTCTCTCTGTCTCTGTCTCTGTCTCTGTCTCTGTCTCTGTCTCTGTCTCTCTCTCTCTCTGTCTCTCTGTCTCTCTGTCTCTGTCTCTGTCTCTCTCTCTCTCTGTCTCTCTCTCTCTCTGTCTCTCTGTCTCTCTCTCTCTCTCTGTCTCTCTCTCTCTCTCTGTCTCTCACAAAATTTAAAAAAACTTTATTCAAAGATATGAAAAATTAAAAGAAGTAATTAGAATACCATCTTTATCTATAAAAGTTATTAATACAATAATAAATATAAAACATAAAAAACAATATATATATATACTAGCGTATTGCCCGTCAAAAAATGACGGCAATGAGATGTGTATGTTTTAAAAGTTGTTTAGTTATTAATATACACATGGAATTGTAAGGTAGCGAATGTTGTTTTGTGTGTACGACTGAGATATAGAAATCAAATTAATAAATGAATTTACGTATTTTTATGCATGTGTTGAAGAGCTGACAATCTGTTTTGATGTTGCTGCAGCATTAGTGGTGTGGAGGTGCTGTGTAAGCGTGCTGAACGTGTGCAGTGTAATACTGTGCGTGCGCGAGAACAAACCGTTAGCGCAGTTGTGTACTTCCGCATTATCCTAAAATGGCGGATAATGTGTGGAATGCGTCTTCGCAGATTATCGGTACATGTTTTGCGTGGTTATAGTGCTGTCGCCTGGTTTTCGTTTTGTTCGTCCGTCATTTTTTCTGCGTCGCTCATTGCCAAAGTACTACGGTTTATCGGCTCGCCTCGCTGTGCGAGGCTCGCCAGGCGATGATCGCCTGCGGCGCTCATCGCTAAGCCTGCTAAAGTACTACGGTTTAACATTAAATTTGTTTGCCACACAACATGACACTACATTTGTCCCTTTTTTTTTTTCTTCAAATAAATAAAAAACATTTTTTATAAAATTAATATTTTTGTAATTTGCAACTTATATTTTATTAAATGCGTTGGTTTAGGCGGGAAATCCGATGTTGCGCGAGACAAAGTCGTTAAATCTGTGTTAATGCGTAAATCTGTAATTTCTGATCGTAAAATGTAGTCGCTACTGTCTTTTTACTCATTGCGCGGTTAATCCGCATCCTTTATTTCGTATTTTTTCTAACACCTACGTCTATGGCTGTGTTTTACGCAGTTCGTAGTAGTATAGCCTCGTTTTCATTTTTTTCGGCGGCCATTTTTTTCTCGCTTAGCCGATTTTCGATCTTTGTAACTCGGCAAAATCGGTGTAAATTGCAGTTCCAACTCACTTCCAGACGTCCTGCCTGGTTCCCCTTACTGTAAGTGACCTTTATTTTATTTTTTAGTGTGTATTTAGTGTTTTTTTTAGTGTTTTGTTTCCGCCGCTTATGTCGTAATTTTTTTCAGCTCGTATTTTTTTTGTAAGTGCTACGAAGTTACGGCTCGCCTCGCTATGCGAGGCTCGCCTGCGGCACTCACTGCCAAAGTGCTCAGAAGTAACGCCTCGCTACGCGAGGCTCGCCGGGCGATGAGCGCCTGCGGCGCTCATCGCTAAGTCGTACGCACTACGCAACAGAGCAGTTTAATTTTACGCACTGCGCAACGGAGCGTGACGACGTCTCGTAGTTAGACAATTATAATATGTGATATATATATATATTATATATATATATATAAATTAAGTAAATAAATAATATATCCAACCAAAAAATGAAATATAAATAAACAATAAAGAATATAGAAAAAATATATATAAGTATCCGGATTAGATAAAAAAATTAATTAACATGGTATACAAAATAATTTAAATCAATAAATATGTTTAGCAAACAAAGTCTTAATAAAATAATACAAAGGTATACTAACTAATGCTAGCAAGTTAAAAGTTTAACTTTGAAAGTAATTTCCTTATTTAAAATCAATACACTTATTTAAATAATATAAAGATAATATAGTAGTAGAAGAAAATAAATATAAAAAAGTCAAAAGCAACATTTGGAAATAAAGCATGAACAAAAACATTCAGGAACATAAAGAGTTAACTAACTGCTATAGAAACTATAAATAGCGCCACAGAGAAGGCAGCACTGTGCCCCTGATGAGTGAGAGACTGATAGAGCCTCACGAAACGCGCGTCGGGAGATTGTGACGTCATCAGTAAGCGCGATCACAGCGCAGACCACGCCAACATAGTGTGGAGCATGATAGATACAGCTCTATAGCTCCAGGTCCACTACTAACTTAAAAGAACGATAGAAAGCCAATTTCTTCACCACAAAGTTACAATAGAGTAATATACAAGGATAAGAAAATAGAAAAGGAGTAAAAGCATAATTAAAGCAAAAAACAGAAGAAAAAGGAGGACACAACCTCCTTTTAAAAAAATAAGACAGAAGCATTAACGAAACATACAGTTTAAAAACAGCATAAAATCTGGAGGGTATACATTACTGGCACTATAAATGAATAAGGTAAAGTAGTGACTGTGATAGACTAACAGTCACGAGGTAAAAGGGTAACGTATAAGCCGAGGCACCTATTTTACTACAAAATACTGGGTAAAATGAGTGACTCGAGTATAAGCCGAGGGTGGAAAATGTGCTGCCCTCTGTGTCCCCCTCTCTCTCCTGTGTCTCTTCCCCTCCCTCCTCCACCCCACTCCTCACCCTCAACCTCCCCTCCTCACCCTCAACCTCCCCTCCTCACGCTCAACCTCCCCTCCTCACGCTCAACCTCCCCTCCTCACGCTCAACCTCCCCTCCTCACGCTCAACCTCCACTCCTCACGCTCAACCTCCACTCCTCACCCTCAACCTCCCCTCCTCACGCTCAACCTCCCCTCCTCACCCTCAACCTCCCCTCCTCAACCTCAGAATGGGGGGGGGGGGTTTAGAGTGAGGGGAGGTCACTTCTCCCCCCCCCCCCCCCCCCCCGGGCACTTTCGAATGCCCCCCCCCCCCCCCCCCCCCCCGGGCTCTTTCCAATACTATAGTTAGTGTGACCGTGATGGATATAGCCTTCCCTGGTGTCTTTACGGCTGTTGCTCGCTTTCTCTTGGCCGTGCTCTCCATTTCCCCGTCTGAGTGTGACACTTGTATTTTTCTGCCCTGCACAGTGAGCAGGGTGTGTACCCCGAGGAGGTGATCTCCATTGGGAAGAGTGCGATAACCGGGGCCCTGGTTGGCTGGGTGTATGGAGGGATTCCAGCCGCTCGTCATCACAAGAACCGATACATCCAGCAGAGCCAGGCCGAGGTGTACCAGCACCGGCTGGAGGCCGTGGTGAGTAAGGAGGGGACCCTGGGGGGGGGGGGGGGGGGGGGGGGGGATTAATAGCAGTACGGTCTAAGGAGATATATATATATTTATTTTTTCTGCTTTGTTTAACCTCCTGCCTCTGCCCTTGTAACCTCTGCTCTGCTTTATTTGTCCCTGTATCCTCCTCCTCCTCCCCGCTGTGTCTGGGCCCTGCGCCCTCCTCCCTGCTTCCTCCCCGCTGTGTCTGGGCCCTGCGCCCTCCTCCCTGCTTCCTCCCCGCTGTGTCTGGGCCCTGTGTCCTCCTCTTCCTGCTTCCTTCCCGCTGTGTCTGGGCCCTGCGCCCTCCTCCCTGCTTCCTTCCCGCTGTCTCTGGGCCCTGCGCCCTCCTCCCTGCTTCCTTCCCGCTGTCTCTGGGCCCTGTGTCCTCCTCTTCCTGCTTCCTCCCCGCTGTGTCTGGGCCCTGTGTCCTCCTCCTGCTTCCTCCCCGCTATGTCTGGGCCCTGTGTCCTCCTCTTCCTGCTTCCTCCCCGCTATGTCTGGGCCCTCTGTCCTCCTCTTCCTGCTTCCTCCCCGCTGTGTCTGGGCCCTGCGCCCTCCTCCTCCTCCCCGCTGTGTCTGGGCCCTGCGCCCTCCTCCTCCTCCCCGCTGTGTCTGGGCCATGTGTCCTCCTCCTCCTCCCTGCTGTGTCTGGGCCCTGCGCCTTCCTCCCTGCGCCTTCCTCCCTGCGCCTTCCTCCCTGCGCCTTCCTCCCTGCGCCTTCCTCCCTGCGCCTTCCTCCCTGCGCCTTCCTCCCTGCGTCCTCCCCCCTGTGTGTGTCCTCCTCCTCCTCCCCGCTGTGTCTGGGCCCTGCGCCTTCCTCCCTGTGTCCTACCCCCTGTGTCCTCCCCGCTGTGTCTGGGCCCTGTGTCCTCCTCCTCCTCCCCGCTGTGTCTGGGCCCTGTGTCCTCCTCCTCCTCCTCCTCCTCCTCCTCCTCCTCCCCGCTGTGTCTGGGCCCTGTGTCCTCCTCCTCCTCCTCCTCCTCCTCCTCCTCCTCCTCCCCGCTGTGTCTGGGCCCTGTGTCCTCCTCCTCCTCCTCCTCCTCCTCCTCCCCGCTGTGTCTGGGCCCTGTGTCCTCCTCCTCCTCCTCCTCCTCCTCCTCCTCCTCCTCCCCGCTGTGTCTGGGCCCTGTGTCCTCCTCCTCCTCCTCCACCTCCCCGCTGTGTCTGGGCCCTGTGTCCTCCTCCTCCTCCCCGCTGTGTCTGGGCCCTGTGTCCTCCTCCTCCTCCTCCCCGCTGTGTCTGGGCCCTGTGTCCTCCTCCTCCTCCTCCCCGCTGTGTCTGGGCCCTGTGTCCTCCTCCTCCTCCTCCCCGCTGTGTCTGGGCCCTGTGTCCTCCTCCTCCTCCTCCCCGCTGTGTCTGGGCCCTGTGTCCTCCTCCTCCTCCTCCTCCTCCTCCCCGCTGTGTCTGGGCCCTGTGTCCTCCTCCTCCTCCTCCTCCTCCCCGCTGTGTCTGGGCCCTGTGTCCTCCTCCTCCTCCTCCTCCTCCTCCTCCCCGCTGTGTCTGGGCCCTGTGTCCTCCTCCTCCTCCTCCTCCCCGCTGTGTCTGGGCCCTGTGTCCTCCTCCTCCTCCTCCTCCTCCTCCCCGCTGTGTCTGGGCCCTGTGTCCTCCTCCTCCTCCTCCTCCTCCTCCCCGCTGTGTCTGGGCCCTGTGTCCTCCTCCTCCTCCTCCTCCTCCTCCCCGCTGTGTCTGGGCCCTGTGTCCTCCTCCTCCTCCTCCTCCCCGCTGTGTCTGGGCCCTGTGTCCTCCTCCTCCTCCTCCTCCTCCTCCTCCTCCTCCTCCCCGCTGTGTCTGGGCCCTGTGTCCTCCTCCTCCTCCTCCTCCCCGTTGTGTCTGGGCCCTGTGTCCTCCTCCTCCTCCTCCTCCCCGTTGTGTCTGGGCCCTGTGTCCTCCTCCTCCTCCTCCTCCTCCCCGCTGTGTCTGGGCCCTGTGTCCTCCTCCTCCTCCTCCCCGCTGTGTCTGGGCCCTGTGTCCTCCTCCTCCTCCTCCTCCCTGCTGTGTACCTGTAACCTCCCTCCTCTCTCTCGGCAGCGCTCTGCACACAATGCTGCTATTCGAGGATTTATCCGCTATGGCTGGCGGTGGAGCTGGCGAATCTCTCTCTTTGTCACCATGTTCAAGTAAGTATCGAACGCTGGCAGGTGCTGCAAGTTCTGCATTTAGGGGCCACGCATTGATATTTATTGTAGAAACTTTTATAGCAGCTATGATCAAATAGGTTCTTCTAGTTTGTCCATTATGTCTACCTAAAACCTAGGCTTCATTCAGTATTTGCTGTTCCAGGGCTTGCTTCTAATGCTACCCTCGACGGCAGCTTGTAAGATCAGTTAATACTCCTCCATAAATGTACATATAATAAATAAATATACAAGGTTACTTGTGGGAATGTATATATATAAGGCGCATCACATATGTGCAGTGCTTCCCCGGGGGTCTCGTGTTACAGTATTGTCCGACTGTACCCATATACATGACTGGCACCTGCTGCACGTGGCCGTTATGAAATGTACCCATTTTGGCACATACTCAAGCTCTGCACTTGTTATAGTTGTACAGAGTCACGCACACACTGAGGCATGATGTCCTGGCACACGCTTAGATACCGTCTTATAGAAGCTGCACTGATATGTAATATAAACTTTGGCCACTTTGTCTTGGAGAGGACTGTTTGCCAGCCTCCTGCCCTGCGACTATGGCCCTGGGACATATTGCCCTTTAAACACAGTATTCGGCCATACCAGAGTGTATGTCACTCATTCTGGCCCTTTACATACAAGGGGGTCATTCGGTACTTGCCCTGTGGGAGCGGTGATACCCCAGATAGCTATGCCATGGAGCCCATTCATATAATGGAAGACTATGGGAAAGACTTTAGCTACATGGCAATTGAACTGTGTGAATAGGATCTGAGCGCTATTCGGTAGTTTTGTGCGCTCAGATCCCAGCTATCTGGGGATATGTGAAATGTGGGTAAAGGTGAATTGCAGCAATGCTGATGGGTTGTCAAACTAGAGAATTGACCAACAAATACTTTTGTCCGGACATCCCCAGGCCGATCCGTTGGGATCAGACCGTGTATGCCGGCTTATGGTCACGGGGGAGGTGTGTAACGGAACCCATCACTGTTTTACCCTGTTTCATTATTATTTAATTCTAGGTTAAAATATAATACTGTATGTATGTTGGTTTATGCTCTGCAGAATATTGGCCCAGACTAGTGCAGACCTTGGCATGGGAGATAATCCAGTTACAGAGACTCCTCATAAAGATAAGGAAGTCTATTGTATAAAGTGTTTTCATTCTCAGACATAAGAACAAAGAAGGATGATCTAATCCATGTCTGATTGTATCAAAGTTGCCAGGTAGCCTCAGGGAGGTGTGACCCACCTATTGTCCCTCTATGTGTATTGTGTGGCCAACTATGAGGGATGTGTATTGCCTGTGAAATGTCTGTGTGTTATGGGTAAAAGATACTTTTACTAACTTTTGAACCCCTGGTCTGATTCATGCTATTTTTTAAATGTTGTTCCACAATTTATGTTGTTCATAAAAATGTAAGTTTTATTTATGTACTATGTAAAATCATAAAGTTATAAAAAGGGATAAAAATGTGTAAGTTTTAGCTGGGAGATAATTGAGTAGATACAGTAATAAACTCAATTATCTCCCAAACAATGGGGAGGTAAACTGTGGGCGTTACTACTGTGTTATTGATTGTTCTATACCTTCCCCTGGGTGTGTTCTGTTTGTACCTGACTGTAATAAAAACCAGGCTGGGTGTGCCAGCAAGAGAGTCACTTGACCCTTCAAAACGTAGGCTCGTCTCGTTCTTGGAGGGGATTGCTATATCATACTGGGGATTGCTATGCGCTGCATACTCCCTGGGAGCTTTAAGCTACGGCGGTTGTGGAGTCTGTGGTGGTGGTGGTGTCCGGTGCTGTGCTTGTAGTCCTCGACGCAAACTAGGACGCGTCCATCAACGGAGGTACCCAGTCGGGGTGCCAGTAGATACGTTATAGTAACCTCAAACCGTATCTAGGTATTAATGACCAGCACCAGACAACAGTTGCTTATGAAGCACAGAAACTAATTTCAGACAGGAACATCTAACGCACAGTTAATTGGTCTATACAAGTGTAATTTCCAGAGACCTCCAGCCGTCTATGATCATTATAGACATTGTATGGACAATGGTGTCTGATATAAAGCTGCGGGGACCTCCTGACCATCCCATTACCTATTAGTTAGACTCAAGGTTAGAGAGACCTTGGCAGGCTCCTTCTCCCGTCCCACAGACCAGGTTAGAGAGACCTTGGGAGGCTCCTTCTCCCGTCTCACAGACCAGGTTAGAGAGACCTTGTGAGGCTCCTTCTCCCGTCTCACAGACCAGGTTAGAGAGACCTTGGGAAGCTCCTTCTCCCGTCTCACAGACCAGGTTAGAGAGACCTTGGGAGGCTCCTTCTCCCGTCCCACAGACCAGGTTAGAGAGACCTTGGGAGGCTCCTTCTCCCGTCTCACAGACCAGGTTAGAGAGACCTTGGGAGGCTCCTTCTCCCGTCTCACAGACCAGGTTAGAGAGACCTTGGGAGGCTCCTTCTCCCGTCTCACAGACCAGGTTAGAGAGACCTTGGGAGGCTCCTTCTCCCGTCTCACAGACCAGGTTAGAGAGACCTTGGGAGGCTCCTTCTCCCGTCTCACAGACCAGGTTAGAGAATCTGTTTTGACCCAAGGATTTGAGTCAAATATCTGAGCCCAGCAAACGATTGAGATCTGAGCATCATTTCTGAAGAGGCAGGCACCATCAGACCAATTTTCAGGATCTAACAAGCATACAACATGTACCCGTGATTTGTACAAACAGACTACCTTTATTATTCCTTCAGATACATTTTACGGATCACAAAACGCCAGCCCAACACCAGCCAAACCCCCCATCTCTAGTTTCTAGCTCTCCTTTTACCGAGGGCCATAAACCAACCTCCCCCTTTATGGCTATTTGAGGCCAGGGAGGATGCACACCGGGCCAGCTCGGAGTACCATATCCATTCTTGTAGAAAAAACCCTTGTCCCATGAGTGACCGAACTAAGTCTATAGTATACAAGCATATCCTAAGGCCTACCTCCAACACAAATACACCATTTACTGTATATAATGACCCCAAACCCCCTACAACATAAAGGGGAAAAATGACACATAGCTGGAAGACACATTGTCACAATCATTAGAACACATCCCATACCCATTTGATAGCCTTTAAGTTTATCAATGAGATGTGTAAGAGTCCCAGATATCATTGTTACTTGTAGGGTGCAGGGTAGTCCCATCATGGACCCAAAATCATTAATGACAGAGACCCTAGGAGGCTCCTTCTCCCGTCTCAGTCCCACTGCTCTTTGTCTTCCAGCTCCGTCAGTACTGGGCTGTCTGTGTATCGGGATAAAGTCGCACTCAGTCACTTCTCAGCAGCTGGAGGTGAGTCTAGGGGACGTCTAAATGTGGGGGTCATGTACAGTGTGAGTCAGTGATGTGAGGGCGGGGGCAGCGTGCGAGGTACAAGGGGTTGTGCTCATACTCCCCTGTCCTGTTACCTCCTCACAGCTATCACTGGGGGCCTCTTCCGGATCAATCTGGGACTTCGGGGGCTCCTGGGCGGATCTGTCATTGGAGCTTTACTAGGGTGAGTGGTGCCTGTAGTGGAAGCTGGGCTCTGTGCCATCTGGGCAGGGATCCACACTCTGTGCCTTTTAGGGGCGGTGGGGCCTGCGATTTGTTCCTGCCTTGTTTCTGTATGCAGTCACTATGTAGCAGTTTCCTCCACCCCATTGCTGTCAGTGCATGTCTGTCCCTTGTGGTTTCCCTGACCCTTGCACAATTACTCTCTAACCTCCCCCATGCTTTGACTCTTTCCCCCCCCCCCCCCCGTGTCCTTTGGTTTCCCCGCCTCCAACCTGCGTGCTTTGGCTCTCCCCCCCCCCCCCCCCCCCACACACACACTTGCTTTGGCACTCTTTCCCCCAATCCCCCGCATGCTTTGGCTCTCTCCCAACCCGCCCCGCTGCATGTTTTGGCTGCCCCCACCCCTCCCGGGTTTTTTGGCTCTCTCGCGAACCCCCCTCAACCCCCCCCCCCCCCCGCCTCCGGTTGTTTTGGCTCTCTCCCCTACCAAACCCAACCCCCCCGGGGGTTTTGACTCTCACCCCACCCCGCCTGTTTTGGCTCTCTCTAAACCCCCACCGCCCCTCACCCCAAATTGTTTTGGCTCTCTCTTCCTCCACCCCCCTCCCCCCCCCCCCCCCCCCGCCTGTTTTGGCTCTCTTCCCCGCGTGTTTCTCGCTCCCCTTGTGCAGGTAGTCTCTAATTGCCACTCCTTTCATGCAGGATCCCAGCTGGCGCTCTCATTTCAGGATTGCAGTCTCTTTCTGGTGAGAATCTCCGTGAGAAGAGACGCCGAGAGCGTGAGGCACTCTATGAGCAGAAGCTAGCGGAGTGGTGAGTGCGCACGGCATCCTCTATTTTGCCGTACTAGACCAACCCCCTTCCTATATATGTCCATATACGTGTGTGTAGTATTTTCTTATCATTGTGAATGATACTACCCCCCCCCTCTTCAGTCTCTTTTTCCTGCCCTCCCTCTTTCTGATCTCATTCCGTGTTTCTCCCCCCAGGAGCGCCCGGCTGCACATCACAGATGAAGTGCTACAAGAGATGGCGGCCGCACAGAGGGACCCTGCGGAGAGGCAGGAGGAGAAGATCCAAGAGCTGCTGCAACTGCCCCGAAACCCTCCACATACACAGGAGGAGGAGAGGTGATATGTCCTGACATGACCCCAGAGGGGGACGCACCCTGGATTATACCCTGCACCGAAGGACTGATGCCCTGTGCACATTTAGGGGCAGTAGTTAACGGATGAGGCGATGTACGGGGTCAGCTCCTGGAGAGATTTGTGGCCAATCAGAATGCTCTATTACTTTCACATGACAAGTGTTTGTACTTTGTATCCTGTCGTGAGGAGCTTCTACTGAAGGAGCAGGGGATTGTGGGAAGGAGCTTCAGTCCACTTAATAAAACAGGAGTTATCCCTCCAGCCCCCTCACAATACTGTCTGGACCCCATGTGGGCAATTTATAAATAAAAAATGATAAAACCTGCCTCAGTCCTGCTCCTTCTGGACACACTGGACGTCCATCAGCAGAGTCACAGGGTCCTCACCCCTGCGCATGTCTCTAACAGACCCCTCCCCACTTCATCATGGCATGTCTGGTCTAATTAAGCTCATAGGTGTAAAGTTTTCACATCTGTATATTTGTTTCTATTTTACAGAGCAGGACAAACAACTTTTAGATTTGATTTGTAGCCAAATTTTCCATGTTCCTCTGGGAAGGTTTTTTTTTTTTTTTTTTTACAGTTTGCAGAGTGACAATGAGGGCGACTGGTATTGGCCTTGTGCTGGTCCTTCTGGGATCCTCCATGGTCACCGTCAGAGCTGCAAGTGTGACGTTGGGGGGGGGGGGAGACTCCTCCTCCAGCGTTTTGGTGCAGATATGATGCACTTCATTCCAGTCCTATCTCGCCCCCATGTTAGTGTGCATAGTTATCCTCATGGTAATATTTATAACTAGGCAGTCACCTATGGGCTTTAATGATATGTCCAGCCCATTGGGGAGGATCTGAGGCCCAAGGAGCTACTGGAGGATCAAAGAGATCCATATTAAATATGCTATCGTGTGACGCGCAACGTGCGACCTGTTCCAATCGGTATTTTAGGAAACCACCAAAGATAGCCATGGAGTGTAACGTGTTCCCCGCCCTCTCACCCAGGACAGAGCGAGCAGTCTATTGTATAGTACACCCTTATTATTTATCATACAGCTTGTTTATTAGTCCATAAAAATAACTTTTATTCATTGATCTTAATTATTTTTATTTTTTTCAAACAAGAAATATAACCTTATGCCATGTTTGTTCATCCTGTATTTACCACTTTTGGTCTCATTTGGTACAGAGACTGCGATCTTTATATAAAAGGATCATTTCTCCTCCAGACGTTCTGTTTCTATATGTTGTTATTGCCCGGCTTTGGTAACTGCTACAGAAATGAAATTGTTGTTTTTAGATAAATGTTACTTTGTTCTTATCTCCTGATTGTGGTTTTTCTTCCATTGATAGATAATTCTATGTTACCAAATGTACTCTCAACATGTCCAAGACTGAACTCCTAATCTTCCCTCCCTCTACCACATCTTCAATTCCTCACATCTCTCTCACTGTCAACAATGACATCATCACCCCCTCCTCCCAAGCCCGGTGTCTTTAGGTTCTACTGGACCCCGCTCTGTCTTTCATCCCTCAATCACTAACTAAATCTTGTCTTCTCCATCTAAAAAACATCTCCAGAATTCGCCACTTTCTTACAAAAGACACAACTATAATCCTAATACGCTCTCTCATCATCTCTCACTTCTTGTTGGCCTACCCACCACCCGACTATCTCCACTTCAATCCGTTATGAATGCCTCTGCTAGACTCATCTTCCGTACACAACGCTCAGTGTCGGCCTCACCTCTCTGTCATCTCTCCACTGGCTTCCCCCTTGCCTCAAGAATAAAATGTAAAATCATGACCCTAACTTACAAAGCCCTCAACAATAGCGCTCCCCCTTACATCTCTGCTCTCATCTCCAAATACTCCCCCACACGCCCTCATCGCTCTGTTAATGACCTTCTTCTTTCCACAACTCTTGTCACCTCCTCTCACTCTCGCCTTCAGGACTTTTCTCGTGCTGCCCCTATTCTCTGGAACTCCTTGCCTCGCTCCACCAGATCCTGCCTCAAAACATTCAAAACCTTTCTAAAAATACAACTAAACTCTCTTTAAAGAAGCGTATCACCTTCCACCCTAACGCTCTCTCACCTCTCTCTCCATCCTTTTCCTCACACAATACCTTTTAGGTTGTAAGTCTGCGAGTTTCAATCCCACAAGGTGCTTTAGGGAAAGCATTATGGACACTGGATTTAACGCTCAAAGACCGGGCCCTCCTTGCTTTGCTATGTTTAATTTGTATGTATCTTTGTCTTGAACTTATCTTATGTACAGCGCTACGGAATATGTCGGCGCGTTATAAATAAACAATAATAACAATAATAATAGAGCTTTGTCTGCGTGTCGCCCCCTTGTGGTCACTGTTGGTACAAATGATAACGGTCCTACTGTTTTCTTGACTGGGTAGAGTGTAAATACTTAATACCTAAGACTTTAATGTGCTTTACCCAAAGTATAAGTGCTTAATATAGAGCTTTAGTTTCATATATATCAGTCACGGTAATGTGAATACTGACACTGATATCTGCAATGTCTTGGTCTTTTAATTTAAAGGGATAGTTTATTTCCTTTAGATTGTAAGTAGCAAGTTTCCAGTCTTGTAGGATGGTTTGGGGAAAAAAGCCCTTTCTGCAAAGATTCTAAGCTCAAAACCGGGCCCTTCAATTTCTGAATTTGTTCATATTGTATTTCCCTTGTTCCTATCCCCTGTACATTGCTACAGAATATGTTGGCGTGACACAAATAAAAGTCAATAATAATAATTTCACGGTATCAGCTTATCTGACCTTCATCACACAATTGTTATATAATAATGTATTTGTTAGGTGTCTTCTAACTTCGAATGATCACACAATATGTTTTCCTATAACTTTAAGAGTTATGCCCTACGCTCATATGTTATGGACGCCATACTTTAGCACCAGTAGACCCCTTGTGATTACACCTTCCAATGGTCTCCTGCTAGAGCTCCCAGCTTTTTAAAAATATTTGTATTAAGTATTTTCAAGAGTTTAACAGGTATTTAAAAATGTGAGCGATCATAAATTACCATAAATAGGTACATTTCTGAAATAGAGCTAACCGTACCATCAGCATTACACATGATCATTACACTCAATTATATAGAAAAATACACATCTATGCAATAATAAAATATGCTGCATAAAAAAAAATTTATTGCCAGCATAAAGATCTACTGATAATAATAAAAACAACGCAGGATCCAAAACAAATACAGACAACGCAGACAAGACACAACACATACATTACATAATTGTGAGCTCACAAAAACATAAATGTTCTTATATCACTTTGTAAGAACCAAAATATGACACTCTATGGAGATGAACACAAAATATATTCTATAATCAATTATAATTTCACTAAAATAACTGTTTAACTCGCTCATTAAATCCTTTATCTCATCAATGTTTCGATAAAAATCATTACAGTTGCAATAGTGTGCTGGTGCAAAAAGGGGCAAAACACCTGGGCAACTACAACTCTATTATTAGCAGTAAATAACAACACAATACGTCTTATTAGATGGGCAGGTATACAATTATATATGCACTGGCTATTGATCTACATGAATAACTCATTATAATACATGAATTTATCTTTCCCGGAACATCTTTTTTCACTTCACGCTCTTGTAGCTTTAAAATACTAGGGGGTGAATACCTTGGGGGGTGGGAGTGCTGGGGGCTTTGACGACACTTAAAGTAAAATGTTAGCAATTTCTCTGACAACTGCAGCGTTTAGAAAAAGTTGCACAGATTAAAGGATTATTATTTTACTTAATATCACTAATTAGCATTCTAAGTTATCAAAAAAATAAAAAACAACAATCTGATTGTAGCGGAACCCATCACTGTTTTACCCTGTTTTATGATTATTCTTGGTTAAAATATGATCCTAATATATGTATGTTGGTTGATGCTCTGCAGAATATTGTCCCAAACATTTACAGCTACTTGGCATGGGAGATAATCTCGTTACAGCGACTCCGCATAAGATAATGAAAACACTATACAATAGACTTCCTTTCTCAGATAAGAACAAAGAAGTGTAATTGAATCAATGTCTGATTGTATCAAAGTTGCCAGGGAGGTGTGACCCACCTATTGTTCTCTTTATGGGTATTGTGCAGCCAAATATGGGGGATGTGGATTGCCTGTGGGAAGAGATGTATAAATATTTCTGCAATAACAAAATAAAGTCAGTATTCATTTGACTCCCAAATTGTGTGTCGTCCAATATGGGAGGTCGGGGATGGTGAAACTGTAGTGCCTCGTGGGTATTTTATCGTATACCAGCGGAGATTTTGGACTGCGTGTTCCTGCTCCGTTACATTTGGTGGCAAGTGGTGGAATTGTTCCCACGGTCAGAAGGACAGCTACAGGAGACACCATTCCGTGGAGTACAAATTGAGGGCAACGCTAGTATCCGTACAGCGCCCCTGGCTACAGCAGGATGGAACCGGCTAGTTTTTGGACAGCGTTCCATGATGAGGATGAGAAGGAGGCCGCAGACTACAGGGAGACAGACAGAATGGAACTCTGGTATGATGCCCTGCAAGATGCCCAATGGCGGCGAGGTGAGAGTCTCCCCAGTGATGAGCAGCGGCTACAGAAGCGTGTGGCGATGCGGATGTATCTATTGGGAGAGCAGCCCCTGGATGAGTGGGTGACAAGACTAGAGACCCTGGTATGGCGAGAGATCTGGCTAGACAACGCATACCAGGCCCTCTGGTGGTATACCGTTCGACTTACCCCCTGGACGGCTGAACACGACTTACCGGAGGGGGATGATTATGATGGCCCGGGTTTATTATGGGATGCCTTGGAGGACGATCTTGATCTTGGCAGCACGGAGGGGTCTAGGTTTTGGGACATCTACGACTACCGGATGGGCATGTATGTCTGGGATGACGAAGGCGAGGTGAGCAAAGACATGACCCACCTGGTAACGAGAGAGTGGGAGCTGGAGCAGGACTACCAACACCTGCTCAGCCTTGTGCAGCCCCAACCTACTCGACAAGCAGAACCAGACTTCATTGACTGGTCCTGGGATGACCTCCAGATGGCAGGTAGAGATGGGACCGAGGTCTCTCTACCGGCCCTCCAGGGGGCAGAAGGTGTCGTCCTTTTCCCCCAGCGGCAGTGTGAACCCCAGGGGGCAGAAGGTGTCGTCCTTCCCCCTCAGCGGCAGTGTGAACCCCAGGGGGCAGAAGGTGCCGTCCTTTCCCCCCAGCGGCAGTGTGAACCCCAGGGGGCAGAAGGTGTCGTCCTTCCCCCTCAGCGGCAGTGTGAACCCCAGGGGGCAGAAGGTGTCGTCCTTTCCCCCCAGCGGCAGTGTGAACCCCAGGGGGCAGAAGGTGTCGTCCTTTCCCCCCAGCGGCAGTGTGAACCCCAGGGGGCAGAAGGTGTCGTCCTTCCCCCCCAGCGACAGTTTACCCTAACCAGGGGAGACACCAATCTCCCAGACGGCGCAGATGGGACCGTGGTCTCTGCGCCCACAGCTTGTCCAGATCCCCAACTACCGTCACTGGGACAACCGGAGGAGGGGGTAAGTACAAACTCCCCTCCCCAGCTAACTTCTAATGTGGCCCCAGGGTTAACAGAGGAAATGTTAACCCCCACTGACCCCCACGTTTCCCTGGCTACTGAGCCGGAATATGTCCCAAGTACCCCAGCAGAAGAGCTGACAGAGGGGCAGAGTGCAGTCGGCCTCTGCCCTCCCTTTGTCCCTGGTACAGAGCAGGAGGTCCTGCAGGTTATACCAGCAGAAGAGCTGGCATCAGGGCAGAGTTCCGCGGGCCTCTGCCCCTCAAGTCCCCTCAGCGTGTTGCACCATCACCCCAGCAAAATATCCAGGTGCCTGGTTAGACTTCCCCCCAAAGGAGAGATGTGTGACGAAGTGCCCTTCGCCACCTTGGCTTGGAGAGGACTGTTTGCCAGCCTCCTGCCCTGCGACTATGGCCCTGGGACATATTGCCCTTTGGAACCAGTGTTCGGCCATACCAGAGTGTATGTCACTCATTCTGGCCCTTTACATACAGGGGGGGCATTCTGTACTTGCCCTGTGTGAACCATGATACCCCAGATAGCTATGCCATGGAGCCCATTCATATGATGAAAGACTATGGGAAAGACTTTAGCTACTTGGCAATTGAACTGTGTGAAGAGGATCTGAGCGCTATTCGGTGGTTTTGTGCGCGCAGATCCCAGCTATCTGGGGATATGGGAAATGTGAATTGCAGTTATGCTGATGGGTTGTCAAACTAGAGAATTGACCAACAAATACTTTTGTCCGGACATCCCCAGGCCGATCCGTTGGGATCAGACCGTGTATGCCGGCTTATGGTCACGGGGGAGGTGTGTAGCGGAACCCATCACTGTTTTACCCTGTTTTATGATTATTCTTGGTTAAAATATGATCCTAATATATGTATGTTGGTTGATGCTCTGCAGAATATTGTCCCAAACATTTACAGCTACTTGGCATGGGAGATAATCTCGTTACAGCGACTCCGCATAAGATAATGAAAACACTATACAATAGACTTCCTTTCTCAGATAAGAACAAAGAAGTGTAATTGAATCAATGTCTGATTGTATCAAAGTTGCCAGGGAGGTGTGACCCACCTATTGTTCTCTTTATGGGTATTGTGCAGCCAAATATGGGGGATGTGGATTGCCTGTGGGAAGAGATGTATAAATATTTCTGCAATAACAAAATAAAGTCAGTATTCATTTGACTCCCAAATTGTGTGTCGTCCAATATGGGAGGTCGGGGATGGTGAAACTGTAGTGCCTCGTGGGTATTTTATCGTATACCAGCGGAGATTTTGGACTGCGTGTTCCTGCTCCGTTACACTGATCAACAATGATCTGTTTCCCCAGAGTATCAAGTAAGTCTGAGTGGTCCTTTTTGCGGCTCATATCCATAAATAACACTAATTACAAACACCGGGGCTCCCCTGGAAGGGATGCATAACAATTAATCGACACAGATTTCATTTTTTTTGGGGTGCATTGATTAATTTTAATATTTCGTTGTTTAGATTCAAGGCATCTATATTTTTTGATGTCAATATGACTTTGCTTGCAATGTCTGAGTAATCCTCGTTATTGATGGTATTGAGGAAGATTGTCAAAATTTGTGGGTTTTTTTAAAATAATTTCTGGTGGAATTTGAACAGCATCATCAGGTAAATTAATTATTTTTGTTTTGTTTTCCTTCTCCAATCTGAATGAGCCAATCATTTAATTGATTTTGGCTTTCAGATCTCATATTTACTTCTAATTTAAGGTGTGTAAATATTTTCCACAGTTAACTTCTTTTTCTACACATTTCGACAATGTCAGTCCAATTGCCATGTGGCACCACAGGTAATGTTTGCCTAAAATCTCCTCCTAACAACATCACCTTTCCACCAAATGGCAAATCATTAGCCATAACTTCTTTTAATAATCGATCAATACATTGCAGGGCACGACATGACTTCATTGTTGCCTCATCTAATATGATTAATTTACTCTTGTGAAATTTGCTTGCTTGTAATGAATTAATTTGAATATCCGACACTGATGTTTCCAGAATGGGAACTGGCAATTTAAAACCACTATGCACAGTTCTACCACCTTCTAACAAAAGTGCAGCAATTTGACCCTGTGCTCGAATGCAACTCATCAACAAATTATATAGATACGTTTTTCCTGATTCACCAGGGCCATCCAGATAGAAAAAACGCTCTTTGAGCATGTCATCTTCTATTGCATTTGTGATGGCGTTAAATGCTTCCAATTGCAATACATTTAAAGTTCCAATTTTTTCCTGTGTTTTTTGGTATTAAGTGTCATCTCATCAAAGTTAATTTCATCTATAATTCCTGGATCAGGCAGATTACAATTGGCACAATTTAATCCATGACAAAGAAAGTTTTCCTTTATTTCCATTAATTCTTTCAATAGCGCAATGGTCTCATTGTAATGTTTCAAGAAATCTTCACACATATGTAATTTCAATGTTTCCCACAAAGTTAATGCATCAGGTACATTGCAAAAGAAGCAGATGAAAGCAAATTGTTCTCTCATTGGCTTTGGCATTTGACATAGAATGGGAGAGATGTCTCGAGGAAGCAGCACTGTATCATTCTGTATCAGGCAAAGTTTTGAAGTCTTGCAGCTAACTGGAAAGTTTCATAAACAATGTCATTGACTGTGTGTAAATGTTCATAACTTTGTGCACCAGGAACATGTAAAATAAGTAATCTTAAACTGAAACGTTCAATGTCTCGTGGACTGGCGGTATAAAGTCTTGGGCTCATTTTATAATTATGTTTTTTTTCGTTGTCTCCATTCACCATTTACGAATACATAGTGATTTGGAATGTCAATCTATAAAAATTGTTTGGCCTGCGTGTCCTGACTATTTAATTGAAACCAAGCAGTAAGCTTTGTTGCTCTATGTTCATTTTGTGCTAAAGCATTTGTTTCATTGCCTGCAGTGAAGCAAACAAATTGACTTTGTGGCAAACGGACAGCTAATCGATACACAGCATGTGACCGATCATGCATCTCAAATTTGAGAAGACATCACATTGCTTCAGGAGCACTTACATAGCGAGCATCTAAATAAGATGAAAGTTAGTCATGTAAAATTGTATTGTCATTTTCATTTTGTACACCTTGCACAACAACAGTTGCTGCATCATATCCTTTATATATATATATATATATATATATATATATATATATATACACACACACATATTTGATGGATTTAATAGAAGTGCAAGCTTCCACATTGATATGTGCATTGTTCTTTATCAGTAAATGTGGATTGTATGGAACCACATATCTATTATCGACCTTTTGGCCACGGATAATAGCTGTTTGTCCTTCTCTTCTTTTATACAAAGGGTATCCATCACAATTAGCATAAGTCTGCATTTGAAATTGTTTTGGAAACTCTTATGCATTTTTTATTTTCCATACATGGTGAATTTGGATTGATATCTCCACAGGGACCATGAATCATTCTATGAGTTACAATCTCATAAAGTTTGGAATGTTTCTCTAGATGTGGCAGTTTAGCAGTAATTACTGAATCCACTCTGTCTGCCGTATTCAATTTATCTTTTTCTTGCAAGAGTATGCTGGTAGAAATAATACTCCCATCCTGTTCCTTTCTTTAGATGCAGAGAAAGCATTTGATAGAATAGGGTAGGAGTATATGAAACTTACATTAGATAAATTTGGTTTTGGGGCATTTGGACGTCTAGCCATAGGGGCTTTATATACAAACCCAGAGGCAACAGTGGCTAGTTTGGAATTTAGATCGTGTAGATTTCTTATAAGAAACGGGACGAGACATGGGCGTCCTTTATCCCCTGTCTTATTTACTTTGCTAATAGAGCCAATGGCAGAATTAATAAGGTCCTCAAAGAATATAAAGGGAATTGAAATGAATGAAATGGAACAGAAAATATTTGTATTCACAGATGATGTAGTTTTAATGTTCACTAGACCTAGAAATTTGTTGAAATATCTACAAGAAATATTAAATTAATTTAGTTTTATTTCACACTATAAGCTTAACCTTCAAAAAACGGAAATACTAGATATCAATTTAAAACTGGAGACTAAAGAAGTATTGAAATTAAAATATCCTTTTAATTGATCTAATGGTAAATTTACACACTTGGGAATATTGTACGATAAAGAAGATTACTGCATTAAATAAAAAAAAAACTATATGAAAAATGCTTTAATATTATACAAGATTGGAAGAATAAAAATCTTTCCTTTTCTGGTAGAATAGCCGCTATAAAAATGGCTTATCTGCCAAGATTTAACTATTATATAAGAAATATCCCAGTTTGTTTTCCTTTTTATCGGATTAAGAAGTTTCAAACCCTATTAGATAACTATGTTATAAATGGAAGAAAATCAAGAATTAAAAAGGATATTTTAACAAAAAAGTTTATCAAGGGAGGTATATCATACCCAGACCTTAAGCTTTACCACAATGCGATAATTATTTCCCAAATAGTTATATGGATAGATCCAATGGCAATATATTCCTGGACACAAATTGAAGAGGCTAGTTTAAAATACTGTAAACTAAGAGACTTGATTTTTCTTGAAGAATCTGCAAAAAAGAAAAAAATCATGGATTCCTGGATCATTAAAAAAGCTATAACATATTGGTATAAAATTAATAAAAATGTTTAGCTAGTTCCGTATCCAAGCTAAATTATGCCAATGCAAGAATTAGAGAGAATATTACAGATTTCAATCTCAAATAAATGGATTAATAAAGGTATTGACACATTACAAAAACTTTATTTAGGGACAGAATTTGCACCATTTGATCATTTTGTTAAATTGTATAAGATCGATAAAAAAGATTGGCTAGAATATTTAAGATTACAATTGGCGCTGAAAAAATATAATCTGTATTACACAAAACGAGAAGAATTAACTGATTTAGAAAAATTGCTAGTTCAAAACAATAGAAAGCATTTAATATCTAAATGCTTTGAAATTATTAGAGAACCGTCTCAAAAAGGTAAAACAATAAATATGAGAATTTGCGAAAAAGAGTTAAAACTTGATTTCACTATAGAAATATGGAAGAAAGCTTTTTCTATAACTGACAAATATGTTAAAAATGCTACTTTAAGAGAGGTCCCGTTTGAAATCCTAAATAGATGGTATCTCATCCCAGAGAAAATTAGTCAATTCTCAGGGAAACTAGATCAAAATTTATGCTGGAGGGACTGTGGTCTCCCAGGCTCTTTCTTGCATACATGGTGGGAATGCCCACGGATTCATAAATTTTGGACGAATTGTTTTCACAATATATCACAAATATTAGGTACAACTATTATTTCATCACCAAAAATGGTAATTTTACATATAATACCGCCTAGATTGAATTATCCAACACAAGCCTTGGAAACAACAAATTACTCCGTCCTGGAATGAGATGTTAATTATACTTAAAAGGAGCAGAGCATTAGAGAGAGATTTCAACATGGCAGAGTTAATAAAACAATATAACCAAATGGAAGATTTGGGATAATTATTGTAGCTCTGAAAATAATTAGAAGGAGAGAGAAGGAAGGAGAAACAGAAAAAAGAGAACATTTTTTTTTGGAAAAGATATAAGGGGGTTCAGTGTGTAGTGGTTCAGCCTTACTGCAAGTGAAATGAATCTTGATGTTTTATCCCGCTCCAGAGGTGCCATCGCCAAAATTCCCTCTTTTTTTTTGTTTTGTTCCCCTTTTGTATTGGATCTGTTCCTTACGTTGGGGTTGGGAAAGGAAACAAAGAGAGATGGGAGGGGAGAGGAAAGGGAAAGAAAAAGAGAGAACTTATAAATGAGTTTGAAAATGTTCTCAATGAACAAACTTTGTATGATACATAATCTTGCCTATTTGTAAGAATCAATCTTTTATATATATATATATATATATATATATATATATATATATATATGTTTGTATTTGTTTTGGTATTTTATGTGGATCTTTTTTCTTTGTATGTTTAAAATAAAATAAAATATAAAAAAAAAAAAGGTTACTGCAAAATATGAACTCAAAAAAAGGACTATGTAACGGGACCAGATTAATTGTCCAAGAATTAAAAGACCATTTCATAAATGCAGAAATTCTCAATGGTGAAAGAGTGTTCATACCAAGAACAGATTTGACACCAAGTGAAAGTAGCTTGCCTTTTGTACTTCAGAGACGACAATTTCCCATCATCATGGCATTTGCCATGACCATTATTAAATCACAAGGACAAACTTTTCAATCCGTTGGAATCTTTTTAGAAGAACCAGTATTTGCCCATGGCCAACTGTACATTTTCAAGATGAATCCAGAGGAAATAAAAGTTTATATTAAAAACAACCAAAGTCAGGGTGATTTATTAGATGATGGCCAAATTTTTACAAAAAACAGTGTCTAATATGAAGTACTGTAAATGAAATTACAAACAAAATTACAAGAGTGCTCTTATATCTATGTCAAATTCACAACAAATATAGAGAACAGTGGTTTTGTTTTGAGGACGCAATTTTATGTCACTCTGGCTCTTTTTAGAGGACTACTATTTAACTTAGGAAACTCTATGTGCCATTTTCAACAACTACATGAATATAAAAAAAAAAAGAAGAAAAAACAACAATAATAAACAGTGGTTATATCCCATAGACAAAATTACAAGTCTGCTGGGCTCTTTTAAAGGGAACCACTTGGACAGACAAAACAAAAAAAAAATGGTATGTCTTGGAAGTGACTTTCGCCAGGATTGGCCCCTCAAAACAGTTCTGTTGCTTTTTCTTACCTTTACTGTTTCCATTTTAATACATTAAGTTCATGTTTGTAATGTTAAAATTCTGTTTTCAAAGGACTGAAAAGTTGTTTCATTCTATGTAATTACGGTTTAATGTTAGTAGCACGATCATCATTTGTTGCAACATTTAAATGTTTCATGATATAGAGAGTATTGATCCAGGGAGGAATCCGATCACCAGTTAATAGGGTCAGGAAGGAATTAATTTTTTTGCCCACTTTGAAACAATTGACCAAGTTTCACTGTTTTTTTTTGTTTGTCTTCCTCTGGATTCCATATTTAAGATCACTATATTTTTAAATAATTTAATTTAAATGTTATTACCTTACGTTAATGTTTGTATTGTTATCATTGTATTTTACAAGGTTTGAAAAGTTGTTTTATTGGATGTTATTAAGGATTTATGTCAGTAGCAGCATAATCATTTGTTACAAACTTAAATGTATAATTACATACACAGTATTCATCCAGGGAGTAATCCGATTGCCAGTTACTGGGGTCAGGAAGGAATTCAGGGGTGTGAGGGATGGGTGTGAGAGAGGGGTGTGAGAGAGGGGTGTGAGAGAGGGGTGTGAGGGATGGGTGGGAGAGAGGGGTCTGTGGGATGGGTGGGAGAGAGGGGTCTGTGGGATGGGTGGGAGAGAGGGGTGGGAGAGAGGGGTTTGAGAGAGGGGTGTGAGAGAGGGGCGAGAGACAGTGACCACCAACACATTGCTCTGACATGAGAGCCAGTAGGTTACTGAAGTTCTGGCCCGTTAATCCTTCTTGCCGGCTCCAAACAGGACAAGAAACTCTAGCCTAGAACCCGAGAGCTGAGGGACTTGCTATACAACAAGAGAGTGTTCAGTTAAAGCTGATACATCCCATCCTGCAACCTAGGAGGATAGAGTTGGACCCCCCTACGGGCAGGTCCCAGGAGCAGACATTTTATCCCCCATAGGGACAGGTCCTGGGAGCAGAGAGTTGGATCCCCCATAGGGACAGGTCCCGGGAGCAGAGAGTTGGATCCCCCATAGGGACAGGTCCCGGGAGCAGAGAGTTGGATCTCCCATAGGGACAGGTCCCGGGAGCAGAGAGTTGGATCTCCCATAGGGACAGGTCCTGGGAGCAGAGAGTTGGATCCCCCATAGGGACAGGTCCCGGGAGCAGAGAGTTGGATCCCCCATAGGGACAGGTCCCGGGAGCAGAGAGTTGGATCTCCCATAGGGACAGGTCCTGGGAGCAGAGAGTTGGATCTCCAATAGGGAAAGGTCCTGGGAGCAGAGACTTGGATCTCCAATAGGGACAGGTCCCAGGAGCAGAGAGTTGGATCTCCAATAGGGACAGGTCCCGGGAGCAGAGAGTTGGATCCCCCATAGGGACAGGTCCCGGGAGCAGAGAGTTGGATCTCCCATAGGGACAGGTCCTGGGAGCAGAGAGTTGGATCTCCAATAGGGAAAGGTCCTGGGAGCAGAGACTTGGATCTCCAATAGGGACAGGTCCTGGGAGCAGAGAGTTGGATCTCCAATAGGGAAAGGTCCTGGGAGCAGAGACTTGGATCTCTAATAGGGACAGGTCCCAGGAGCAGAGAGTTGGATCTCCAATAGGGACAGGTCCCAGGAGCAGAGAGTTGGATCTCCAATAGGGACAGGTCCTGGGAGCAGAGACTTGGATCTCCAATAGGGACAGGTCCCAGGAGCAGAGAGTTGGATCTCCAATAGGGACAGGTCCCAGGAGCAGAGAGTTGGATCTCCAATAGGGACAGGTCCTGGGAGCAGAGACTTGGATCTCCAATAGGGACAGGTCCCAGGAGCAGAGAGTTGGATCTCCAATAGGGACAGGTCCCAGGAGCAGAGAGTTGGATCTCCAATAGGGACAGGTCCCAGGAGCAGAGAGTTGGATCTCCAATAGGGACAGGTCCTGGGAGCAGAGAGTTGGATCTCCAATAGGGAAAGGTCCTGGGAGCAGAGACTTGGATCTCCAATAGGGACAGGTCCCAGGAGCAGAGAGTTGGATCTCCAATAGGGACAGGTCCCGGGAGCAGAGAGTTGGATCCCCCATAGGGACAGGTCCTGGGAGCAGAGAGTTGGATCTCCAATAGGGACAGGTCCCAGGAGCAGGCCGCCAGTCTCGCTCACTTCCAAAGCCAGCAATACAGGAGGAGTTGTAAATGTATCCAATGAGCTTGCAATCTACTGGAGACTGCACCACAGTCCTAACTCACAACCTCCCAGAGGTCAGTGGCCCCCGTCCCGGAGCCTGCGCCGCACACACTATGAACAAGAAGAGATATATGTAAGAGTACTACTTGTCATACTAGCCCAGTTATGGCTCTACACATGACACCTAGTACAAGCCCAGTTATAGCTCTGCACATTACACCAAGTACTAGCCCAGTTATAGCTCTGCACATTACAGCCAGTACTAGCCCAGTTATAGCTCTGCAGATTACACCTAGTACTAGCCCAGTTATGGCTCTACACATTACACCAAGTACTAGCCCAGTTATAGCTCTGCACATTACACCCTGTACTAGCCCAGTTATGGCTCTGCACATTACACCTAGTACTAGCCCAGTTATGGCTCTGCACATTACACCTAGTACTAGCCCAGTTATGGCTCTGCACATTACACCCTGTACTAGCCCAGTTATGGCTCTGCACATTACACCTGGTACTAGCCCAGTTATAGCTCTGCACATTACACCCTGTACTAGCCCAGTTATAGCTCTGCACATTACACCTAGTACTAGCCCAGTTATAGCTCTGCATATTACACCCGGTACTAGCCCAGTTATAGCTCTGCACATTACACCTAGTACTAGCCCAGTTATAGCTCTGCACATTACACCCGGTACTAGTCCAGTTATGGCTCTGCACATTACACTTAGTACTAGCCCAGTTATGGCTCTGCACATTACACCCTGTACTAGCCCAGTTATGGCTCTGCACATTACACCTAGTACTAGCCCAGTTATAGATCTGCATATTACACCCTGTACTAGCCCAGTTATAGCTCTGCACATTACACCCTGTACTAGCCCAGTTATAGCTCTGCACATTACACCTAGTACTAGCCCAGTTATAGCTCTGCACATTACACCCTGTACTAGCCCAGTTATGGCTCTGCACATTACACCTAGTACTAGCCCAGTTATAGCTCTGCATATTACACCCTGTACTAGCCCAGTTATAGCTCTGCATATTACACCCTGTACTAGCCCAGTTATAGCTCTGCACATTACACCCTGTACTAGCCCAGTTATAGCTCTGCATATTACACCTAGTACTAGCCCAGTTATAGCTCTGCACATTACAGCCGGTACTAGCCCAGTTATAGCTCTGCAGATTACACCTAGTACTAGCCCAGTTATAGCTCTGCACATTACAGCCGGTACTAGCCCAGTTATAGCTCTGCAGATTACACCTAGTACTAGCCCAGTTATGGCTCTACACATTACACCTAGTACTAGCCCAGTTATAGCTCTGCACATTACACCCAGTAGTAGCCCAGTTAAGGCTGTGCACATTACACCAAGTACTAGCCCAGTTATAGCTCTGCACATTACACCTAGTACTAGCCCAGTAAGGGCTCTGCACATTACACCCGGTACTAGCCCAGTTATAGCTCTGCACATTACACCTAGAACTAGCCCAGTAAGGGCTCTGCACATTACACCCGGTACTAGCCCAGTTACAGCTCTGCACATTACACCTAGTACTAGCCTAGTTATAGCTCTGCACATTACACCTAGTACTAGCCCAGTTATAGCTCTGCACATTACACCTAGTACTAGCCCAGTTATGGCTCTGCACATTACACCAAGTACTAGCCTAGTTATAGCTCTGCACATTACACCCTGTACTAGCCCAGTTATAGCTCTGCACATTACACCGTGTACTAGCCCAGTTATAGCTCTGCACATTACACCTAGTACTAGCCCAGTTATGGCTCTGCACATTACACCTAGTACTAGCCCAGTTGTAGCTCTGCACATTACACCTAGTACTAGCCCAGTTAGGGCTCTGCACATTACACCTGGTACTAGCCCAGTTATGGCTCTGCACATTACACCTGGTACTAGCCCAGTTAGGGCTCCGCACATTACACCTGGTACTAGCCCAGTTATGGCTCCGCACATTACACCCGGTACTAGCCCAGTTATAGCTCTGCACATTACACCCGGTAGTAGCCCAGTTATAGCTCTGCACATTACACCTAGTACTAGCCCAGTTATGGCTCTGCACATTACACCCTGTACTAGCCCAGTTATAGCTCTGCACATTACACCCTGTACTAGCCCAGTTATAGCTCTGCACATTACACCCTGTACTAGCCCAGTTATAGCTCTGCACATTACACCTAGTACTAGTCCAGTTATGGCTCTGCACATTACACCTAGTACTAGCCCAGTTATGGCTCTGCACATTACACCCTGTACTAGCCCAGTTATGGCTCTGCACATTACACCTAGTACTAGCCCAGTTATAGCTCTGCACATTACACCCTGTACTAGCCCAGTTATAGCTCTGCACATTACACCTAGTACTAGTCCAGTTATGGCTCTGCACATTACACCTAGTACTAGCCCAGTTATGGCTCTGCACATTACACCCTGTACTAGCCCAGTTATAGCTCTGCACATTACACCTAGTACTAGCCCAGTTATGGCTCTGCACATTACACCCTGTACTAGCCCAGTTATGGCTCTGCACATTACACCTAGTACTAGCCCAGTTATAGCTCTGCATATTACACCCTGTACTAGCCCAGTTATAGCTCTGCACATTACACCTAGTACTAGCCCAGTTATGGCTCTGCACATTACACCCTGTACTAGCCCAGTTATGGCTCTGCACATTACACCTAGTACTAGCCCAGTTATGGCTCTGCACATTACACCCTGTACTAGCCCAGTTATAGCTCTGCACATTACACCCGGTACTAGCCCAGTTATGGCTCTGCATATTACACCCGGTACTAGCCCAGTTATAGCTCTGCACATTACACCTAGTATTAGCCCAGTTATGGCTCTGCACATTACACCTAGTACTAGCCCAGTTATGGCTCTGCACATTACACCCTGTACTAGCCCAGTTATGGCTCTGCACATTACACCCGGTACTAGCCCAGTTATAGCTCTGCACATTACACCCGGTACTAGCCCAGTTATAGCTCTGCACATTACACCCGGTACTAGCCTAGTTATGGGTCTGCACATTACTCCCGGAACTAGCCTAGTTATGGCTCTGCACATTATACCTGGTACTAGCCTAGTTATGGCTCTGCACATTACTCCCGGAACTAGCCTAGTTATGGCTCTGCACATTACACCAAGTACTAGCCCAGTTATAGCTCTGCACATTACAACTAGTACTAGCCCAGTTATAGCTCTGCACATTACACCTAGTACTAGCATAGTTATGGCTCTGCACATTACACCCGGTACTAGCCCAGTTATAGCTCTGCACATTACACCTAGTACTAGCCTAGTTATAGCACTGCACATTACACCCGGTACTAGCCCAGTTATGGCTCTGCACATTACACCTAGTACTAGCCTAGTTATAGCTCTGCACATTACACCTGGTACTAGCCTAGTTATAGCTCTGCACATTACACCTAGTACTAGCCCAGTTATAGCTCTGCACATTACACCCGGTACTAGCCTAGTTATAGCTCTGCACATTACACCTAGTACTAGCCCAGTTATGGCTCTACACATGACACCTAGTACTAGCCCAGTTATAGCTCTGCACATTACACCAAGTACTAGCCCAGTTATAGCTCTGCACATTACAGCCAGTACTAGCCCAGTTATAGCTCTGCAGATTACACCTAGTACTAGCCCAGTTATGGCTCTACACATTACACCAAGTACTAGCCCAGTTATAGCTCTGCACATTACACCCTGTACTAGCCCAGTTATGGCTCTGCACATTACACCTAGTACTAGCCCAGTTATGGCTCTGCACATTACACCTAGTACTAGCCCAGTTATGGCTCTGCACATTACACCCTGTACTAGCCCAGTTATGGCTCTGCACATTACACCTGGTACTAGCCCAGTTATAGCTCTGCACATTACACCCTGTACTAGCCCAGTTATAGCTCTGCACATTACACCTAGTACTAGCCCAGTTATAGCTCTGCATATTACACCCGGTACTAGCCCAGTTATAGCTCTGCACATTACACCTAGTACTAGCCCAGTTATAGCTCTGCATATTACACCCTGTACTAGCCCAGTTATAGCTCTGCACATTACACCCTGTACTAGCCCAGTTATAGCTCTGCACATTACACCCTGTACTAGCCCAGTTATAGCTCTGCACATTACACCCTGTACTAGCCCAGTTATAGCTCTGCACATTACACCAAGTACTAGCCTAGTTATAGCTCTGCATATTACACCTAGTACTAGCCCAGTTATAGCTCTGCACATTACAGCCGGTACTAGCCCAGTTATAGCTCTGCAGATTACACCTAGTACTAGCCCAGTTATGGCTCTACACATTACACCCGGTACTAGCCCAGTTATAGCTCTGCAGATTACACCTAGTACTAGCCCAGTTATGGCTCTACACATTACACCCGGTACTAGCCCAGTTGTAGCTCTGCACATTACACCTAGTACTAGCCCAGTTATGGCTCTGCACATTACACCTAGTACTAGCCCAGTTATAGCTCTGCACATTACACCCGGTAGTAGCCCAGTTAAGGCTGTGCACATTACACCAAGTACTAGCCCAGTTATAGCTCTGCACATTACACCTAGTACTAGCCCAGTAAGGGCTCTGCACATTACACCCGGTACTAGCCCAGTTATAGCTCTGCACATTACACCTAGTACTAGCCCAGTTACAGCTCTGCACATTACACCTAGTACTAGTCTAGTTATAGCTCTGCACATTACACCTAGTACTAGCCCAGTTATAGCTCTGCACATTACACCTAGTACTAGCCCAGTTATGGCTCTGCACATTACACCAAGTACTAGCCTAGTTATAGCTCTGCACATTACACCCGGTACTAGCCCAGTTATGGCTCTGCACATTACACCAAGTACTAGCCTAGTTATAGCTCTGCACATTACACCTAGTACTAGCCCAGTTATGGCTCTGCACATTACACCTAGTACTAGCCTAGTTATAGCTCTGCACATTACACCTAGTACTAGCCCAGTTATGGCTCTGCACATTACACCAAGTACTAGCCTAGTTATAGCTCTGCACATTACACCCGGTACTAGCCCAGTTATAGCTCTGCACATTACACCCGGTACTAGCCCAGTTATTGCTCTGCACATTACACCTAGTACTAGCCCAGTTATAGCTCTGCACATTACACCTAGTACTAGCCCAGTTATAGCTCTGCACATTACACCTAGTACTAGCCCAGTTATGGCTCTGCACATTACTCCCGGTACTAGCCCAGTTATAGCTCTGCACATTACACCTGGTACTAGCCCAGTTATAGCTCTGCACATTACACCTAGTACTAGCCCAGTTACAGCTCTGCACATTACACCCTGTACTAGCCCAGTTATAGCTCTGCACATTACACCTAGTACTAGCCTAGTTATAGCTCTGCACATTACACCCTGTACTAGCCCAGTTATAGCTCTGCACATTACACCTAGTACTAGCCCAGTTATAGCTCTGCACATTACACCTAGTACTAGCCCAGTTACAGCTCTGCACATTACACCCTGTACTAGCCCAGTTATAGCTCTGCACATTACACCTAGTACTAGCCTAGTTATAGCTCTGCATATTACACCCGGTACTAGCCCAGTTACAGCTCTGCACATTACACCTAGTACTAGCCCAGTTATGGCTCTGCACATTACACCTAGTACTAGCCCAGTTATGGCTCTGCACATTACACCTAGTACTAGCCCAGTTATAGCTCTGCACATTACACCTAGTACTAGCCCAGTTATGGCTCTGCACATTACACCTGGTACTAGCCCAGTTATAGCTCTGCACATTACACCCTGTACTAGCCCAGTTATAGCTCTGCACATTACACCCTGTACTAGCCCAGTTATAGCTCTGCACATTACACCTAGTACTAGCCCAGTTAGGGCTCTGCACATTACACCTAGTACTAGCCCAGTTATGGCTCTGCACATTACACCTGGTACTAGCCCAGTTATTGCTCTGCACATTACACCTAGTACTAGCCCAGTTATAGCTCTGCACATTACACCCGGTACTAGCCCAGTTATAGCTCTGCACATTACACCCGGTACTAGCCCAGTTATGGCTCTGCACATTACACCTAGTACTAGCCCAGTTATAGCTCTGCACATTACACCCGGTACTAGCCCAGTTATGGCTCCGCACATTACACCTAGTACTAGCCCAGTTATAGCTCTGCACATTACACCTGGTACTAGCCTAGTTATAGCTCTGCACATTACACCCGGTACTAGCCCAGTTATGGCTCCGCACATTACACCCTGTACTAGCCTAGTTATAGCTCTGCACATTACACCCTGTACTAGCCTAGTTATAGCTCTGCACATTACACCCTGTACTAGCCCAGTTATGGCTCTGCACATTACACCGTGTACTAGCCCAGTTATTGCTCTGCACATTACACCTAGTACTAGCCCAGTTATAGCTCTGCACATTACACCTAGTACTAGCCCAGTTATAGCTCTGCACATTACACCCGGTACTAGCCCAGTTATAGCTCTGCACATTACACCTGGTACTAGCCCAGTTATTGCTCTGCACATTACACCTAGTACTAGCCCAGTTATAGCTCTGCACATTACACCTAGTACTAGCCCAGTTAGGGCTCTGCACATTACACCTAGTACTAGCCCAGTTATGGCTCTGCACATTACACCTGGTACTAGCCCAGTTATAGCTCTGCATATTACACCTAGTACTAGCCCAGTTACGGCTCTGCACATTACACCTAGTACTAGCCCAGTTATAGCTCTGCACATTACACCTAGTACTAGCCCAGTTACCGCTCTGCATATTACACCTAGTACTAGCCCAGTTATGGCTCTGCATATTTCACCTAGTACTAGCCCAGTTATGGCTCTGCACATTACACCTGGTACTAGCCCAGTTATAGCTCTGCATATTACACCTAGTACTAGCCCAGTTATAGCTCTGCACATTACACCTAGTACTAGCCCAGTTATAGCTCTGCACATTACACCTAGTACTAGCCCAGTTATAGCTCTGCACATTACACCCTGTACTAGCCTAGTTATAGCTCTGCACATTACACCCTGTACTAGCCTAGTTATAGCTCTGCACATTACACCCTGTACTAGCCCAGTTATGGCTCTGCACATTACATCTAATACTAGCCCAGTTATAGCTCTGCACATTACACCTAGTACTAGCCCAGTTAGGGCTCTGCACATTACACCTAGTACTAGCCCAGTTATAGCTCTGCACATTACACCTAGTACTAGCCCAGTTATAGCTCTGCACATTACACCCGGTACTAGCCCAGTTATGGCTCTGCACATTACACCTAGTACTAGCCCAGTTATAGCTCTGCACATTACACCTAGTACTAGCCCAGTTATAGCTCTGCACATTACACCCGGTACTAGCCCAGTTATGGCTCTGCACATTACACCTAGTACTAGCCCAGTTATAGCTCTGCACATTACACCTAGTACTAGCCCATTTATAGCTCTGCACATTACACCCTGTACTAGCCCAGTTATAGCTCTGCACATTACACCTAATACTAGCCCAGTTATGGCTCTGCACATTACACCCGGTACTAGCCCAGTTATGGCTCTGCACATTACACCTAATACTAGCCCAGTTATGGCTCTGCACATTACACCTAGTACTAGCCCAGTTATAGCTCTGAACATTACACCTAGTACTAGCCCAGTTATAGCTCTGCACATTACACCCGGTACTAGCCCAGTTATGGCTCTGCACATTACACCTAGTACTAGCCCAGTTATAGCTCTGCACATTACACCCGGTACTAGCCCAGTTATAGCTCTGCACATTACACCTAATACTAGCCCAGTTATGGCTCTGCACATTACACCCGGTACTAGCCCAGTTATGGCTCTGCACATTACACCTAATACTAGCCCAGTTATAGCTCTGCACATTACACCTAGTACTAGCCCAGTTATAGCTCTGCACATTACACCCGGTACTAGCCCAGTTATAGCTCTGCACATTACACCTAGTACTAGCCCAGTTATAGCTCTGCACATTACACCTAGTACTAGCCCAGTTATGGCTCTGCACATTACACCTAATACTAGCCCAGTTATAGCTCTGCACATTACACCTAGTACTAGCCCAGTTATAGCTCTGCACATTACACCCGGTACTAGCCCAGTTATAGCTCTGCACATTACACCTAGTACTAGCCCAGTTATAGCTCTGCACATTACACCTAGTACTAGCCCAGTTATAGCTCTGCACATTACACCTAGTACTAGCCCAGTTATAGCTCTGCACATTACACCTAGTACTAGCCCAGTTATAGCTCTGCACATTACACCCGGTACTAGCCTAGTTATGGATCTGCACATTACACCCGGTACTAGCCCAGTTATGGCTCTGCACATTACACCTAATACTAGCCCAGTTATGGCTCTGCACATTACACCTAATACTAGCCCAGTTACGGCTCTGCACATTACACCAAGTACTAGCCTAGTTATAGCTCTGCACATTATACCCGGTACTAGCCCAGTTATAGCTCTGCACATTACACACGGTACTAGCCCAGTTATAGCTCTGCACATTACACCTGGTACTAGCCCAGTTATAGCTCTGCACATTACACCCTGTACTAGCCCAGTTATGGCTCTGCACATTACACCTAGTACTAGCCCAGTTATGGCTCTGCACATTACACCTAGTACTAGCCCAGTTATAGCTCTGCACATTACACCTGGTACTAGCCCAGTTATGGCTCTGCACATTACACCTAGTACTAGCCCAGTTATGGCTCTGCACATTACACCTAGTACTAGCCCAGTTATGGCTCTGCACATTACACCCGGTACTAGCCCAGTTATAGCTCTGCACATTACACCTAGTACTAGCCCAGTTATGGCTCTGCACATTACACCTAGTACTAGCCCAGTTAGGGCTCCGCACATTACACCTAGTACTAGCCCAGTTATAGCTCTGCACATTACACCCAGTACTAGCCCAGTTACAGCTCTGCACATTACACCTAGTACTAGCCCAGTTATGGCTCTGCACATTACACCTAGTACTAGCCCAGTTATAGCTCTGCACATTACACCTAGTACTAGCCCAGTTATAGCTCTGCACATTACACCCGGTACTAGCCCAGTTATGGCTCTGCACATTACACCTAATACTAGCCCAGTTATGGCTCTGCACATTACACCTAGTACTAGCCCAGTTATAGCTCTGCACATTACACCTAATACTAGCCCAGTTACGGCTCTGCACATTACACCTAGTACTAGCCCAGTTATAGCTCTGCACATTACACCTAATACTAGCCCAGTTATAGCTCTGCACATTACAGCCAGTACTAGCCTAGTTATAGCTCTGCACATTATACCCGGTACTAGCCCAGTTATAGCTCTGCACATTACACCCGGTACTAGCCCAGTTATAGCTCTGCACATTACACCTGGTACTAGCCCAGTTATGGCTCTGCACATTACACCCTGTACTAGCCCAGTTATAGCTCTGCACATTACACCTAGTACTAGCCCAGTTATGGCTCTGCACATTACACCTAATACTAGCCCAGTTATGGCTCTGCACATTACACCCGGTACTAGCCCAGTTATGGCTCTGCACATTACACCCTGTACTAGCCCAGTTATAGCTCTGCACATTACACCTAGTACTAGCCCAGTTAGGGCTCCGCACATTACACCTGGTACTAGCCCAGTTATGGCTCTGCACATTACACCTAGTACTAGCCCAGTTAGGGCTCCGCACATTACACCCTGTACAAGCCCAGTTATAGCTCTGCACATTACACCTAGTACTAGCCCAGTTATGGCTCTGCACATTACACCTAGTACTAGCCCAGTTATAGCTCTGCACATTACACCTAGTACTAGCCCAGTTATAGCTCTGCACATTACACCCGGTACTAGCCCAGTTACAGCTCTGCACATTACACCTAGTACTAGCCCAGTTACAGCTCTGCACATTACACCTAGTACTAGCCCAGTTACGGCTCTGCACATTACATCCGGTACTAGCCCAGTTATAGCTCTGCACATTACACCTAGTACTAGCCCAGTTATGGCTCCGCACATTACACCCGGTACTAGCCCAGTTATAGCTCTGCACATTACACCTAGTACTAGCCCAGTTATGGCTCCGCACATTACACCCGGTACTAGCCCAGTTATGGCTCTGCACATTACACCTAGTACTAGCCCAGTTATGGCTCTGCACATTACACCTAGTACTAGCCCAGTTAGGGCTCTGCACATTACACCTAGTACTAGCCCAGTTATAGCTCTGCACATTACACCTAGTACTAGCCCAGTTATGGCTCCGCACATTACACCCGGTACTAGCCCAGTTATAGCTCTGCACATTACACCCTGTACTAGCCCAGTTATGGCTCTGCACATTACACCTAGTACTAGCCCAGTAAGGGCTCTGCACATTACACCCGGTACTAGCCCAGTTATAGCTCTGCACATTACACCTAGTACTAGCCCAGTTATAGCTCTGCACATTACACCAAGTACTAGTCCAGTAATAGCTCTGCACATTACACCTAATACTAGCCCAGTTATAGCTCTCCACATTACACCTAATACTAGCCCAGTTATAGCTCTCCACATTACACCTAGTACTAGCCCAGTTATGGCTCTGCACATTACACCTAGTACTAGCCCAGTTATGGCTCTGCACATTACACTCTGTACTAGCCCAGTTATGGCTCTGCACATTACACCTAGTACTAGCCCAGTTATAGCTCTGCACATTACACCCGGTACTAGCCCAGTTATGGCTCTGCACATTACACCTAGTACTAGCCCAGTTATGGCTCTGCACATTACACCTAGTACTAGCCCAGTTATGGCTCTGCACATTACACCTGTACTAGCCCAGTTATGGCTCTGCACATTACACCTAGTACTAGCCCAGTTTTAGTTCTGCACATTACACCCGGTACTAGTCCAGTTATGGCTCTGCACATTACACCTAGTACTAGCCCAGTTATGGCTCTGCACATTACACCTAGTACTAGCCCAGTTATAGCTCTGCACATTACACCTAGTACTAGCCCAGTTATAGCTCTGCACATTACACCTAGTACTAGCCCAGTTATGGCTCTGCACATTACACCTAGTACTAGCCCAGTTATGGCTCTGCACATTACACCCGGTACTAGCCCAGTTATAGCTCTGCACATTACACCTAGTACTAGCCCAGTTATAGCTCTGCATATTACACCCTGTACTAGCCCAGTTATAGCTCTGCACATTACACCAAGTACTAGCCTAGTTATAGCTCTGCACATTACACCTAGTACTAGCCTAGTTATAGCTCTGCATATTACACTCTGTACTAGCCCAGTTATGGCTCCGCACATTACACCCGGTACTAGCCCAGTTATAGCTCTGCACATTACACCAAGTACTAGCCTAGTTATAGCTCTGCACATTACACCTAGTACTAGCCTAGTTATGGCTCTGCACATTACACCTAGTACTAGCCCAGTTATAGCTCTGCACATTACACCCTGTACTAGCCCAGTTATGGCTCTGCACATTACACCTAGTACTAGCCCAGTTATAGCTCTGCACATTACACCTAGTACTAGCCTAGTTATGGCTCTGCACATTACACCTAGTACTAGCCCAGTTATAGCTCTGCACATTACACCCTGTACTAGCCCAGTTATGGCTCTGCACATTACACCTAGTACTAGCCCAGTAAGGGCTCTGCACATTACACCTAGTACTAGCCTAGTTATAGCTCTGCACATTACACTCTGTACTAGCCCAGTTATGGCTCTGCACATTACACCCGGTACTAGCCCAGTTATGGCTCTGCACATTACACCTAGTACTAGCCCAGTTATGGCTCTGCACATTACACCTGTACTAGCCCAGTTATGGCTCTGCACATTACACCTAGTACTAGCCCAGTTATAGCTCTGCACATTACACCCTGTACTAGCCTAGTTATGGCTCTGCACATTACACCTAGTACTAGCCCAGTTATGGCTCTGCACATTACACCTAGTACTAGCCCAGTTATAGCTCTGCACATTACACCCTGTACTAGCCCAGTTATAGCTCTGCACATTACACCCTGTACTAGCCCAGTTACAGCTCTGCACATTACACCAAGTACTAGCCTAGTTACAGCTCTGCACATTACACCCTGTACTAGCCCAGTTATAGCTCTGCACATTACACCTAGTACTAGCCCAGTTATAGCTCTGCACATTACACCCGGTACTAGCCCAGTTATAGCTCTGCACATTACACCTAGTACTAGCCCAGTTATAGCTCTGCACATTACACCAAGTACTAGCCTAGTTATAGCTCTGCACATTACACCCTGTACTAGCCCAGTTACAGCTCTGCACATTACACCAAGTACTAGCCTAGTTACAGCTCTGCACATTACACCCTGTACTAGCCCAGTTATAGCTCTGCACATTACACCAAGTACTAGCCCAGTTATAGCTCTGCACATTACACTCTGTACTAGCCCAGTTATAGCTCTGCACATTACACCTAGTACTAGCCCAGTTATAGCTCTGCACATTACACCCTGTACTAGCCCAGTTATAGCTCTGCACATTACACCTGGTACTAGCCCAGTTATGGCTCCGCACATTACACCTAGTACTAGCCCAGTTATAGCTCTGCACATTACACCTAGTACTAGCCTAGTTATAGCTCTGCATATTACACTCTGTACTAGCCCAGTTATAGCTCCGCACATTACACCTAGTACTAGCCCAGTTATAGCTCTGCACATTACACCAAGTACTAGCCTAGTTATAGCTCTGCACATTACACCTAGTACTAGCCTAGTTATAGCTCTGCATATTACACTCTGTACTAGCCCAGTTATGGCTCTGCACATTACACCTAGTACTAGCCCAGTTATAGCTCTGCATATTACACCCGGTACTAGCCCAGTTTTAGCTCTGCAAATTACAGCCGGTACTAGCCCAGTTATAGCTCTGCACATTACACCCGGTACTAGCCCAGTTATAGCTCTGCACATTACACCTAGTACTAGTCCAGTTATAGCTCTGCATATTACACTCTGTACTAGCCCAGTTATAGCTCTGCACATTACACCCTGTACTAGCCCAGTTATAGCTCTGCACATTACACCTAGTACTAGCCCAGTTATAGCTCTGCACATTACACCCTGTACTAGCCCAGTTATAGCTCTGCACATTACACCTGGTACTAGCCCAGTTATGGCTCCGCACATTACACCTAGTACTAGCCCAGTTATAGCTCTGCACATTACACCAAGTACTAGCCTAGTTATAGCTCTGCACATTACACCTAGTACTAGCCCAGTTATAGCTCTGCACATTACACCCGGTACTAGCCTAGTTATAGCTCTGCATATTACACTCTGTACTAGCCCAGTTATAGCTCCGCACATTACACCTAGTACTAGCCCAGTTATAGCTCTGCACATTACACCAAGTACTAGCCTAGTTATAGCTCTGCACATTACACCTAGTACTAGCCTAGTTATAGCTCTGCATATTACACTCTGTACTAGCCCAGTTATGGCTCTGCACATTACACCTAGTACTAGCCCAGTTATAGCTCTGCACATTACACCAAGTACTAGCCTAGTTATAGCTCTGCATATTACACTCTGTACTAGCCCAGTTATAGCTCTGCACATTACACCTAGTACTAGCCCAGTTATAGCTCTGCACATTACACCCTGTACTAGCCCAGTTATAGCTCTGCACATTACACCCGGTAGTAGCCCAGTTAGGGCTCTGCACATTGCACCTAGTACTAGCCCAGTTACAGCTCTGCACATTACACCTAGTACTAGCCTAGTTATAGCTCTGCACATTACACCTAGTACTAGCCTAGTTATAGCTCTGCACATTACACCTAGTACTAGCCTAGTTATAGCTCTGCACATTACACCCGGTAGTAGCCCAGTTAGGGCTCTGCACATTACACCCGGTAGTAGCCCAGTTATAGCTCCGCACATTACACCTAGTACTAGCCCAGTTATGGCTCTGCACATTACACCTAGTACTAGCCTAGTTATAGCTCTGCACATTACACCCGGTAGTAGCCCAGTTAGGGCTCTGCACATTACACCCGGTAGTAGCCCAGTTATAGCTCCGCACATTACACCTAGTACTAGCCCAGTTATAGCTCTGCACATTACACCCGGTTCTAGCCCAGTTATGGCTCTGCACATTACACCTAGTACTAGCCTAGTTATAGCTCTGCACATTACACCCGGTTCTAGCCCAGTTATGGCTCTGCACATTACACCTAGTACTAGCCCAGTTATAGCTCTGCACATTACACCCGGTTCTAGCCCAGTTATGGCTCTGCACATTACACCTAGTACTAGCCCAGTTATAGCTCTGCACATTACACCTAGTACTAGCCCAGTTATAGCTCTGCACATTACACCCGGTAGTAGCCCAGTTAGGGCTCTGCACATTACACCTAGTACTAGCCCAGTTATAGCTCTGCATATTACACCCGGTAGTAGCCCAGTTAGGGCTCTGCACATTACACCTAGTACTAGCCCAGTTATGGCTCTGCACATTACACCCAGTACTAGCCCAGTTATAGCTCTGCACATTACACCTAGTACTAGCCCAGTTACAGCTCTACACATTACACCAAGTACTAGCCCAGTTATAGCTCTGCACATTACACCCTGTACTAGCCCAGTTATAGCTCTGCACATTACACCTAGTACTAGCCCAGTTATGGCTCTGCACATTACTCCCGGTACTAGCCCAGTTATAGCTCTGCACATTACACCTAGTACTAGCCCAGTTAAGGCTCTGCACATTACACCAAGTACACCAAGTACTAGCCCAGTTATAGCTCTGCACATTACACCCTGTACTAGCCCAGTTATAGCTCTGCACATTACACCCTGTACTAGCCCAGTTATGGCTCTGCACATTACTCCCGGTACTAGCCCAGTTATAGCTCTGCACATTACACCCGGTACTAGCCCAGTTATGGCTCTGCACATTACACCCGGTACTAGCCCAGTTATAGCTCTGCACATTACACCTAATACTAGCCCAGTTATGGCTCTGCACATTACACCCGGTACTAGCCCAGA